>KZ346878.1:20865-39576 GCA_002352805.1 Teladorsagia circumcincta | reverse complement strand
CGTATCATATCTTCCCGCCGCCATTGCTACCCTTTCCATATCGATGAGTCTTGATTTTTGTCTACCGGAAGTGGATTTCGGCGGCTTGTCACTCCGTTGATAAGGCGCTACTGCCAGTGGAACCTAGCGTGTTGAAACATTCGGCAGGACCCCTATCCACTCCAGTACACTGCATTTCTTATCGTCTCTATGAGAATTATCGTGGACAGGCCTTTTAAAGGTAGGCCAAATGTTTCAACACGATAGGTTTCACTGACAGTAGCGCCTTACCAACGGAGTGATAAGCCGCCGAAAACCACATCCGGTAGGCAAAAACGAGGGCTCATCGATGTGGAAAGGAATGGCGAGGGGTGCGTGCTAGATATTGTATATATGCTATCCGATTTTCATTCTAGAGTGTATCTTATTCTTAGCAGCCGTATCTCCTCATTGTATCTTCCATGGGATTACGCATACTTCGTGAACCCTAGCATGCAAGGTAGTTTTCTACGTAGCGGATAAGATAGGCGATAGGGAAATAGATATGATAGATGCATCGTATTGATGCAATTGTGTTCAAGAAACACGTCCAGATACGTACTTTCCTCGTCCTTATTATCACCGCGGTTATCTAACCAATCCGGTTAGGGGGTTGTTACTTCAAATTCACCAGTCTGGAGGAACTTCCAAGGATATATTGAAGGAAGGTCTTCTGGTGAACTAAGAAAGGCATACGCATGCAAATTATAGTTGAGCATGTAATGGCCGGTAACAGGTGATACAGCGAACGTGCTTGTCATGAAAATTCACTTTCACTCATCTCTTGTGCTTCTCGGTCTTCTTTGCGTTGATCACGCTTCCGTCGGTGTGCCGCTCTTGCTAACCATTGCCACTTTCTCCTATCCGAGACATGTTCAGCAGTACCCCTGATTCCAGGAAGATTCTTCTCATCACCACTCCACCACTTCGCTTTGAACTGCACCTAGAAGTCTAATGTTGCTGTTGCCTGGTTACGGTGCACGCTCACATTACAGTCAGTGTACATTCACATTTTCCACCGGACAAGAAGAGCTTCGCGACTATTCTGACATCCTCATTTCTACGCTTGACGAGAGTGCAGTTAGAAGCAGGCCCGTCTCAGCAGCCACACAAAAAGCTCCTCTGACATTTGATGCAAAATTTTGACATTTTTTCAACCTTCTAAGAGCACATAACGGCATATGTTCCCGAACCACTTTTCCGACCGTATAAGATTGGATGCGTACCTTTCGAAAGTCAAAGATACAATTTCTCTCACGTTCATCTCGCCATGTCATGTGGTTTTGAAACACTCTTCCTGAACCTGTAAAATTTCGTATTGTGTCATTAACACGTTGACGACCGCGCTCATTTTCGCTGTCTGGCCTGTGGGACCGCGCATTATTCTGACCGCGCGAATGTGGTATGACATCTTGTCACGCGGTCCCACGAGGACACCTTTCTCGAAGGAACTTTTTATTTGTTATCCTTCTTGTGTGTTAGGTGTCAAATTTTGCGATTTTGGAAATTTCAGCGATTTCTGCAATTTATGAGCGTGTAAAAAGGGCCGAAGCTAATGTGCGAGTAGGAGAGTGCCCTCCTAGTGTCTCTTCATGGTCCCTGTGTCCTCTGTCTCCTACCGAAGGAATCCTCACTCTTTGCAGCAAATTATTATTGCAAACATTATTTGCACTGATTGTTTTTAGCCAACAAGTGAGGCTGCTAGTCATGACTCATACATTTTTCTCAGAAAATCGATAGCCCATCAACCGAAGCTTCTTTCCATGAACCACGCTTTCTGTAACAGTGTCTAAGCTTGGTGTATGCATCACATAAATAAGCTACCTAAAATGTTTGAAAACCAGCTTAAAAAAGACTGCGGTATGACATCATGTTACACGGTCGTCAACGTGTTATTATAATGACTAGGCAACTCCGTGAACAAAATGCAGCGTGATAGTTGATGGCTATTCGTTGACAAACCAAGCTGAGCCTCACCAAGAAGGCCTTTCAGACTGTGTCAAGCTTTTTCAAAACGCTTTTTTTTTGCGTGAAATAGGGTCGCGTATGCCCAAAACTATGGTTCAATTTTCCTAAAGACCGCTGAATATCAAAAATGGTCGGAGCGAAATTACTTTGAGAACTCTCGTTTCCACTGGTTCATTGTGACATATAGGGGGGGAATGGGGCAATAAAAAAACATTTTGTCTCTGCTCTCGAATGAATTCAATCACACTTTGCTCAATTCAAAGCGAGTGCGCCCAAATTAGAATTGAAGAGCGCATTTCATTTCATAGGAGTTTCTTCATAGTAGCCATCTACGTGGATGACACCATAAAATGTGTCCTGGAAACATGGTGCACGTGTCGAGCCCAATAGGGTCCTCGACGAATCGTGTACCAATGCGACGGTTTCTGAGAGGCGGGTTCCGAGTGGGTTCGCACAGTTAGAGCTAATGTCCATAGGAATTCATCCCACATTGAATCGATTCAAGACATTATGTAAGACTAAGGCTGAAGCAGTTTCAATGCGCCACCTTGAGCTCGACGACGATGATGGATGGCGTCATACTCTAAAGACCGTGAGAGTAGTGAATGAGGACCTGCGTGTACTTATAGGGGGACATTAGGTGGATAGTTCACTAAAGAACTTCCGTTTATGACGGCAATCTCTGTGAGGAAAAAAGTGCCGAAGTGCGACACAGGCAAAATGTCTTTTTTTGGCTCCCCCTGTATATCGCGTACAGCGTTGACTCCTATCATATCAAAGTTGTCATCCGTACATTGAGAACAACGCGAACCTCGGTAAAGATGATGCGTTTCTCCGAGTTATGTGCTCAAGAAAGAGTATGGTTTAACAAGAGATCTTGGTGCACAACGTTAGTGTGCACCCAGTGCCCTACTGCATAGCGCGATGGAATTAAGTTGGCACGGCGCCGAAGCGGTTGTGGATTTGATTCCCTACGGTATGCGCTTTGCCTTTTTTCTGGCAATCCAGCAGGAGTGGGAAAAGGTTCGTTCTCTATGTTGGAATCCATAATCATGCTCAGGGTCGCAAACAATACTGAGATGGGTTTTCTCCGACGGCTTTAGGGAACACGTAGCAGCGCCAAAATGGGCCAAATTGCGCTAGCGCCAGAAAATAATGCCGTCGATGTGGTCAGGCCACTGATATAACCCCAACACTGAAGTTTTGGAAAAAATCGAGACTTTGACTAGACTTCGAAAAGCTGGATCATCCGTAGGGACAGCCCCACGTGTGTCACCGCACGGCTCGGAGGCTAGATCGGAAAAGAAAAACTAGGGTAGGGAGGATGGGGGTACCCCTATTGAGGAGCAGGGTAATCGAGATTTGGCTGTATAGGTCGCAACTTCGCTGCGTTCTTTGAAGCCGATCTAGCTACCAATGTCTAGTCAGTGGTGGGGGCAAAAATACAACTTGCCACCATTTGACGAGGGACGCGAACTCAGCAACCTACTCACCGCGTGTGGTCCCCCTGCCATCGCCGTCTTGGATGTCCACCGTTGTACATTATAGGTGACGATCTCATTTTTAAAGTACAATGCTAGATGACGAGGAGCCCTACATATCATTCACCGTCAGGCCTGACAGTTTGACTTTCCATGGTGTAGTTGTTACAGTTTGAGTCAAAATCTAATTTTCTCTAAAGCTTCCATCATAAGGATTATCCAGTGCTCTGATCACGAACATGACATTCTTTTTGGGCGCCGACGTCATCCGGTGTCGCTATGACGCTACTCGGTGCCACCCTGGTGCTGTTTTGGTGTCACGAATTCCATCACCAGTTTTTTGGTCAAGAACTATTTGAAAGGGTTGTTTATGGTTCTATTCACGAGAATGCTATCCATTCTTGGCGCTGAGGCCATTCTGCGCGCATTCTAAAACATCAGATCAAAATACAAGTTTGTCAGTGCGGGGGAGTCGAACCACGAATCAATTTGTTACATGTTATGGAGAAAACATTCTGAAATAGCTTGGCACATCCTCAAAGACCTTTTTTGTGAGACCAGGCATCCGTAGAAAAGATTTGATATTGTGGAATAATCCAATAGTTATGTGTGAAGCGCTAAGTATGGGTAAAACGAGGTCATTGCTCAACTCGACCTATATAGGCCACACGTGTAACTACTTCTCGACGTCAAAAGGTCCATTTCCGAGAACGGACGTCCTACAAGTTGAGGCTGATCACTCATATTCTACACTATGTAGCAGAAACCTAGATAATGAGAATCGTCCTGTCCTAGTCTTCACCAATAATATAACAAAGTCGTCGATGATGAAAGGAAACCTCGTTTGGATAGGGCATCTGCAGTTGCTCTCATAATGACAATTCCCGGACAGTTTATGTTGAACGATCGTGGGTGGAAATGTAGCCCGAAATGCCTGAAACATTCTCGGACACTTCGAAGGCAGTGAACGGAATGATGGAAGGACGAAGTGCCTTTGATGACGTCATCGCGTCATAGGTTTACTATACCACTCAGCCCTTTGAAGAGTGTGCTTGGTACCACCTTCCAACGCCCTTTTACCAATAACGCCGATCAACGTCATCAAAAGCACTCTTCCCTCTGGTCACCGTTGCATGCCTTTGTTTTCATGACCCCTAATATATAACGTTTCTAAATGGACTCGTAACTTGATGGCACGTCAAACTGCTTCAGCAATGTTTGGCAGTTTCTGCTAGAAAATGAACTCGTCTCTTTTTTGATAGGCCATGTGCCGATCTGTGTACTTATTTACCGCTGTTTATCGCTGGCTCTACCTTGGCTTCGTAGAGGTCGCCTCTTCAATGGCTGTGCTTTGAAGCTGACAGCTCTAGCAATCCGCGTCGCACAGAAGAGGGATTAAATTTGTTTCAGGAAGAATATTCTGTGGGCTTCTTCTATTCTTTTTATTCCTTCGGCAGTCGCCGGGATACTGGCGAGTAATTTTGTAACAAATGTATCGAAACTGTTTGGATCTGGATTTGGTTATTTCATTCTAGGTGGTCATACTCTCGCGGTAAGTCCTTTTCATTCTGACAAAACTATTCCTTCGCCGAAGAAATCTGCGCTTCAGGGGCCTGGTCCAATAAATAACACATTTCGAAAAGAAGCCTAAAAAACTCTTTACTCTATCCTTGGTCTAATACGTTCAACACATTGGTGCCTCTGCGGTGTTACAAAGGATCAGAAACCCCTCGTTTCATTTTAATTTACCTTCTGCAAAAATCCCAACCTTTCTTATGCCTACCCTTAGAACGGTCATTTCTTCTCTCTCAGGGAATGGCATATTGTCAAGAATCAGGCGTTCGATCCTCAGGTTCCCGAGCAAACCATTATTTTTCCCCATTCTATGATTAATTTTCTGATTAATAGCTTCATGGTATTCTGAAATGGGCTCCTATTCAGATGATTGACACCATTTTCGTCATTCTTCCCATTTGCTCATTCGGGTTCTACATAGCCACGTTCATGAGACTGCATTCTTTTCTGAAGCCAACCAGATCGGACTCCCATTTCACGCTCGATAAAGCTGAAGTGTCAATTCTGAAACAAGGATTTCTCATCTGCTGCTGTTATCTGGTATGTGATTCGTTTGTGAAGCTTTATGCCGATTATGCTTTTTCCATGCTGAGACTGTTTAATTCTTTCAAAACGGAAATAATCGCGTAGAAGCAAAGTGCATCGACTCTGCAATCAAACTGTTTAGGACGGCCTCACTTCAGTCATTCTTCTACCACGATATCAAGAAAGTTTAGCTACTTACAGGGGCAGCAGAGGAGACTCGTTGTCTTTTTTCGCGAGGGCGAAGCCGTCGGTTTAGTTCCTCGGCATGGTGGATCTTTTGCTTTTCTATTCAGCATAAATAAAAAGACTTATTACTTCGTCGACGATTGCCAGTAGTTGCACGTATTCAAAGATGGCAAAGTGTCCTTCCAAAGTCGAGGCACCGATTGCAGACGTGCGCTCATCGTGCCCGTGACGCAGGTGTCAGGCTTTTTGTGGCCAGTCAATAGTTCTAGGTTGACCAGCCGTGGGCGAGAGGGGGGTATGGTGGATTGTACTCGAAATCAACCTTGTAGATTCCAAAATAATGATAGAAGCAAACGAATATGGATTTTTTTCCTGAAAAATAAATAAAAATTAAATTCGAACCTTGTACCATTCCTCGACGGGAGGTTAATGGATGGTGGCCTCCTTAGTTTTTTGGAAATAACAATCAAATTTCCAGAATTGGCTAGAATTTTTTGCCACCCCCCCCCCTTCGAAAATTCATTTCCCTGGATGCCAAAACCACCGCTACCACGTCTTGCACAGGTTTTCTCCGTACACGATGCATTCAGAGTCATCCTCTAGCGCAAGCTTCACAAACACGAGATAGACTTCTTCCACCAAGAATATCCGACCCAGTCGAATTGCTACCACGAATTGGTCATCCTTTGAAGTCATAGTGTGCTTAGATCGTTAACCGTGACGATGTCTCACAAGAATTCTGGGTTGTGAACATCCATGTGAAACATTCGCAAGGCGAACTGCGGCCAAAAACAGCAGTTAACAATCAAAAACGTGACGATGTCGTCCAAACCGCGGAATTCTCGAAGACCGTACGCAATGCAGCTTTTTCTAGAAGGCTGTCTTTCAGACTTTGCAAGAAATCGGGCAGCTGCTTCAAACTGTAACAGTCACGACAAGCCGATTAGCCCTCGTCTGCGATTGAAAATGGCTTCATTGCTTTTAGTGTCTCTTTTACTTCAATATAGGCACCTTATTTCTACAATCTTCGAAAGTTGCTATTTATTTTGAACGACATGAAAATTTGTAACTGGACTACCATTGCACAGCTTACAGGGTGAACACAAGTCACGGTTACAAGAGCGTGTCGTTCGCGATTTCGAATTTGGTTACCGGGAGTTTCTGATTTGAATTCGATGGATTTCTTTTGATAACGAAGTGCTCAAGCTTCGATTTCATCACATAAAATGGATCAATTCTCTTGTGGACAATCGTTTGGGTACTCGAAAAACGAATACCGCATCGCTCCGACAAGCTGTTCGATTGTGTTATTTCGCAAAACGATTCAGAAGCTCCATGACACTTCCGTCGACCACCATTACAAAGTTCAGTCAGCTGTTCGCTAGCATCATTGGGGCTGGAAGTGAGACGATTGCTTTTTCGACACCAGCAGATTCCGTCTTCGTACTCAACAACATCCTCTGCAACCGGCACGCTAAACAGTGCTTTGCCTCAGCAAAATCAATGGTATGGTTTGGCTTGCATGCCGCGAAGGAGCTCTACGCCGGCGACAAGCAAAGAAATATTGTGGGAGGCTTCAATGTGCTACCAAGACGTCGCGGTACCTTCTGTGTACTGTTCCAGCGTGCAAATTTTAAATACTACGGGAAGACTGAGGAGGTGACATAATTGATGCCAACAGAATTGTAAATGAATTGACGGGAGAAGAAATTTTATTATTGAGGTCCTTCGCCAGGATGCGTTTATACACTTTTAACAGGGAATATTTTAAACTTCTCCCATAAGAACACTGTGTATATATAAGAATACTCCGAAATAAAGTTGTCTATAGTTCCAGAGCATCCTGACACAGCATCCTGACTTTAATAAGCTTTATACTTATAAAACGCACTGTATTACCCCATTGCGAGCACAGTGAGAAAGAGTATTGTGTGCACACGCGTAATGTGTTGATTTGAATTCCATTTTTCTGATGAAAACAAAACATCTCAATATGGTTGTCCGTAACTCACAAATTCTTTCCAGGTACCTGCAATGACGCATTTGATGAGATATTTCATTGATGTGCATAATGCGTCTTTCGAAGTATTTGAAAGTGTGTTTTACATATCTATAAACTTGCCACCAATTGGATTCCCTATTATAATGGTGATATGCTCCGAGGAGTTCCGAAAACATTTTCGACTATTTCGCTGTAGCCACCATGACAATGAGGACACAAAAACCGGCATGATTTGGCAACGAGTAGGAGGGTAGAAGTTGCGCCCTCAGAAGAGTCGCACTTTCGTCATAAGACATCAGGCTCATGCCAAAGTGCTCCCAGCATTGCGAAAATCTCTTTCATTGCTTCTGTTCTATGTTGTTGTTAATGGTGGTGGACTTATATAGTGATCGAAGAATGTGCTACTTCTGGTCACACTCTTAATCAACGTAGGATCCGTATTCTCTTGAAATACTGGTGTTTGTACGCTTTTTTTCAGTATATCGTGTCTGCACGCTTTGCTTACAGTTGCATACACCATAGATGGCAAAACTGACATATGCAGGGTGCGCAATAAAGGTAACAAAGAAATTATACCCCGAAAAGTGCAATTTGAATAGACACTAGATGAAACTACCGATGTTTACACGCATAGTGATCCTTCTATTTATTGAAGCGCAACTTGATGTGTCGAATTGTATATCTGTATGTATGTATGTATGTATGTATGTATGTATGTATATCTATCGGTCCGTCCGCAAAATGAAAAGAGTGACAAGGCAACTAGTGAAATAAACATGCCATTACAACTCTGTGTTGCTCGCAGGGCTTGCCCTGTCAATCTTTTGCAAGCATGATTGTAACAAACCCGCACGGCTATATGAACACCTACGAAGCATACTCCCTGTCATTCCACAAGGTGCTGCAGTGGCAGCCGGCGTGTGGCTTTTCCGTCCACGAAATCAAATAGTAGGGCAGGTAATGGAATAAACCAACCGCTAACAAAACTGAAGAGCTCGCAGTTCTTGCAGGATCAACGTCTCCTGATGGCATTAATGTGATAACACTCCAACCGCTAATTAATTTGTTGACGACCGTGTGCTATGATGTCATACCACACTCTACCGACCGCGTGGGACCGTGTGACATGATGTCATGCCACAGCCTTTCAAGCTGCTTTTCAAACACTTCAGGTAGCTTATTTATGTGATGCATACGCCATGCTTAGACATTGTTACGAACAGCGTGGTCGCTGGAAAGAAGCTTCGGATGATGGGCTATTGAATTTCTGAAAAGTGCACGAATAATGATTAGCAGCCCCACTTTTTGCGCTAAGGCTGAAAACAAGTGGTAGAAGCAATGTTTGCAATAATAATTTGCTGCAAGGGGTGAGGACACTTTCGATAGGAGACAGAGGATACAGGGATCAGAAAGAGGCACTATGTGAGTACTCTCCTACTCACTTAGCTTTGGCTCTTTTTATACGCTCACAAATTGCAGGAGTCGCTGAAACTCCCAAAATCGCAAAATCTGACACCTAACACGCAAGAAGGATAACAAATGAACAGTTCTTCTCGGAAAGGTGTTCTCTCGGAACCGCGTGACTTGATATCATACCATATTCGCGCTGTCGGAATAATGCGCAATCCCACACGCCAGACAGCGAAAATGAGCGGGGTCGTCAATGTGTTAAAGGCAGATTTTGCGATGAAAAAAACAACCCATTCTAAATTAAGTTGGGGATGGTGAGTGGTACCACATAGGGAAAGCCAAGAAACAGCCCAGAACCCGAGAAATGGGACCCCTTTCTTCCGCTTTGATCTCGGCATTGATGCGATTCTAATCGTCGTGCCCTCTTCAATAGAAAGCTTCCTCTGCTATCTAATCACTCGCTGCGTATAGACTGCGGCGAGCGATTAGATCATCGATGGGCGTGGTTCGCCTGGTGAGCGAAGAATGACCCATGCTCGATCGCCGAGATCAAGAATTTCGCTGCTGATTGTGTGGCAGTCCGCACCCTCAGCAGGTCCGCATGTCTCCTACTAGGCCATTCTCCCCCTCTTCAACCTTCTTTGTTATAGTGGAGTCCTCCTTTAAATATCCACCAAACACTCTGTGTCGTTCTACATCGCACTGCAGTGGCAGCTGGAGAATGAGGGAAGAGAGAGGAGGGAAGAGAAATCAACCGTTGACGAACTGAGGTCCAAAGAGGTGTTGAGATGCCACCTCACGTAACTTTAAAGGCAAATTTTACGACGAAAAGGTAGCTTATTGGAAATAAGGGTAGGTGGTCAATGAAGCAGGGATGAAGAAGAAACCATGTGAAACGTCCCGAAACCCGAGTAGTACTGCCCGTTGACGATGGGTGGGCGTTCCGGGCCAACTGCGCCAAAGGGAAGGCCGCACTAGATCGCCGGGGCATATCCATCGATAGGAATGCGTGCCGTTCCGCATCCTTAGAAAGTACGCCTGTATTTCCACTGAGTGATTTTCTCCTTCTTCGACCTTCGTCCTTCTCGTTAAATCCTCCTTCAACTCTTTCCGGCTGCTATTCAAATATCATTCAAGATCAGTGTCGACCATCGACCTTTACCTATTTACAATTTAATTATTAAGAAGGTGAAACAAATGACTGGAGATTTTGAAGATTTTCAACTGGAGCGTTATCAAAGAGGCATTATTGTGAGATGCAGAAAAAGCCTTTGATAATTTTACATTTCGAAGAACAAAGCACACGCTCAAAAAATTCTGATTAAGCTCCGATCCATACGAATCCTCAGATGAGCCTCACAACTAAGATTTACGCCTATTCTACACGAATACGAATATTATGAATATGGTACACTTAGATACCCAACATCCTGAATTGTAATGTTCTTGCCTCCTAGACAACCATGTACAAACACAAATACTCTGAATACTAGTAGCTTCTATAGAATCCTTACATGAAACTCACGGCTAGGATTTGCGTGTTGCATACGAAATGCACATCGAACTTCGAAAGAAATGACTGAATGCTAGATCATTACTCTGAGAACTGCCAATATTTTATGGACTGTCATGCTTTTTATAAAAACATTCACAAGTAAAATTGATTTGTGAAATGTAGGTTTTGAATTGCCACCGAAATATTAATACACGTACATAAGTTTGCTCAACCTCCACAGAGACACATACGAGCAGACCCAGTTACTGCTTAGAAACTAAGGAAGGATTGTCTTATTTCCCTTGCTGTTTACGAAAGTTGCGCATTTCTCATCGACGGAGTTATTAGGTCGTTCAGAAAAAGTATCCGTCGTTTTGAACGCCTTACTTTGAAGCAACACAACTCTGCTGAAACACAACCTTTTGAGTTGATTCAAAAACCATTATGTTCACCACATTGTTGCCAGGCATACCCATGCGAAAGTATTCTCTTCTGGTGGGAATTCGAATTGTTGTAGGCAAAAGCGGACGGAAGGCGATTTCGGCATGCTCTTGTTTCAAAAGCTATTCCTCCTCCAAGAACCGCGTCGAAGACCGGAGGATGGGTAGTTTATAATAGACATATCTCCATTATATGACGGATTGTAGAACAACCTGGAAGCCATTCTGAACGAATTTCACAAAGGGCATTTTGCGGTGGGCCGTCTAGCACTAACGTGTTAAAAGACCGATCCTCACTTTCCTCAAAGCTGGCAACCGTCCCCGCAGTTTCTTATGCATTATGTTCTACTCTTATCGGCAGGATTCCACCGTAGCCGACTGGCTCGATTCCCAGACCTCACAATGAGCTGCGCCATCAGATATTCATGAAAACCACTGTTGGGAGTGCTTTGGGTACAGGGTTTCTCCAAGGCAACACAACCTCGTCCACCCATCTAGCTACCCATTCATTAGTAGTGTGCAGAACCATGGCACCGTATCCTAAAGTATTACCCATCTCAAACGGTTTCCTCCTGTTGCAATGTGGAATCCAAGTACGCACCTAGAGACACGTTGCCACAATTCGAGCTACCATCGTGGGTCAGTTTGATGTAGATAGACGAAGTTTTTGCTCCTCGGCTGAGAACGGTGCCCTTAGAGACTCCAATCTCTCCTGTTCTACTTGTAGTTGAACGTCTGTGTTGAGCTCCTTTCTTTTCTTTTGCACAATGCTGTATATATGGGGCATCTCATACACTATGAGTATCACTTTTAAGCTTTATTTCTGCATTCCAATCCTGGCGAGCTAGTCTCGCGCTATGCGTTTTCTTGGTGTCTTCCTTCTAAAAGCAGAAGCCGTTACGAGCCCATCCTGACGTGTTTCTTCCATGTTCGAAGCCATAAAAATCACGACTTCCCGTAGTCCAAAAGAAGGCTAAAGGGCACAAGATTTCGGAACTACCTTAGGCCTTCGTATAGATTTGGAATAGATGACTTCCCTCTACAAGAATGCCCCCAAGTTGACTGAGAACTTGTTCAAGAAATTACCAAGAAAAAATGTTGAGAAGTTCTCGAAGTGCAAAACGGCGGATAGTTTTTGAGCGACCCAATATTATCACTGTGCTTCACAAGACTGGTTGTGATGAAAACCGAAGTAGGTTTCATTGCTTGCTTCCTATATTGCCGAGTTGGTCGCTTCACGTATTCGCTATGGATTTGAAGCTTACACTAGAGAATCCAGAAAAGGTGAGTACAGGGAAGAGTGGGCTCATGACCTGTGTGATACACTTCCCTGCCAGAGGAGATTGAAGACGTAAAAGTAGCAATCTTGTCCGTCCCGGCGCCTTTGTAAATGCTTGTTTCCCGGCTACCCTTCTAATTTTTGGAAACGCTGATCACAAGTAGGCGAACCTCGTTGCTCTAAAGAAGTTGTAGTGGCGCTCATGTCCTTGGGGGGGGGGGACATTCAAATTATTGGGTCAATTATTGTTCTTGGGACCAAGCCTTGGGCAATGACAGGGATCCTGGATGGAGGATGTGAGCAATATGTATTCTCCTTGGCGTTCCTCCATCGTCCTAGGCTTAGTCCTAGTGTCACTTACCATCGGTCCTTCTGTGATGTCCCCCCCCCACAAGGACATGAGCGCCGTTGTAGCTAATAAAAAACCTCCTAAACCCTTTCTAAGGCTTAGCCCCGAGTTTTGTAAGTGGCTTACTCACTTCAGTGCCCCCCTCCCGCTAACGACATGAGCGCCGTTGATTCGCATGGTCTGTCATAGTAACTGTGGCGTATGCAAACCAACGTGAATCAGTATTTTTTGACCCAATATCTCTATAATCAAAATATTTTCCCGACAAGCTCCATGTCGTTGTTGTAAACAATTTTGCGTGTGCAAGAAAAAAAAATCCAAGCAAATGTCAGAATAGAAATATTTGACAGTCTTGAGTACGAGCTGCCACGCCTCCCTCTAGTACAGTAGCACTCGGTATCCTCTCCACTGTGCACTCATTGATGTAAGGTGAATCTTACCACCGCTCCACGCAGGCATTTCACGTGATAGTAATGGGCTTCATAAATGTCGGATTTCAATTTTACATTCTTCCAGTCCGAGGTGCGGTGTACACTCAATAGCCCGCAATGTTAAACGCAGCACATGGGCTTGTATTCTTCCCTAGTTTCTGAGAAAATCGGTTGTTGTACTCACCATGCCATATCTCACCGTGCGCCAATAGCTCGAAAAACAACTACGGAGAACAACTGCGTAGTCTCGTTAAGGGCGAGGTCAATCTTACGTCTTGTGAACAGCTGCAAGTGTGTATGGTAGTGTACATCTTATGGCAGCACAGCAGTGGTAACCATTCGTCACCTAGTCCTTCAGTTTGCCTTTGAATCGATCTTCACTGACGAAACAGAAATGTTCCAGGAACTTCCAGAATGTTAAGAAAGAAACTGGCCGGAATTTCCACATGATGCTTATGGCAGGGAGTAGACTTAAAGGCACGGTCCGGGATTAGGCACGATCGCTTGCCCATCGCCAAGGTAGATGGGCGACGGACAAGCGTTGGGGCTCCTTTGCGGATGGAGACGCTAGAAGTTTGCTCGACCCGCAGCTTATACCTTGGTTCGCAAATCCCACCTTCCGGTGTCGATTGCAACGCTGGCGCCACTAGAAGAGCGCAGCCGCGGTTGCGGCAGCGTTAGCATTAAGGCTCATCATTGACACCGGAGCAGGGTCAAGCGAGGAGTCGAGGAAAATTTCGGAATACGACCCCCCCCCCCCACCAGCGGCCGAAGAAGAAGAAATGCTCTATCAAGAAGACGAGTATGAAATAGTTGTTCAACCCTTCTTCCGTAAAGAAAAAACTATTCTGCCCTAATCTCCACTATGAAGATCTTCACCAATTAAAAGAAGTTGAAGAAGACGAAGAAAGACTATTTCAACCAATCCTACTGAGAAACGAGAAAAGAAGAACTTCAAAATAGACGTGAAAAAGCTATAAATCCCCTGCGAATAGGTTGATTCTGATCGGTGGCCATGGAGCAGCTTATCTACTAATCCGAATTATAACATATATTCAAATGACTATAACTTTCTTCAAAATGAACGTATTTCTGATCTGAAAGAAGATTCAGAGGTTTTGCGATGTGCTCTTTCTAATCAGTATAAAAGTTCTGGGAATCAATACGAAATGCTCAATTTAGGTCGATTAACGAGGAAAATTGGTGATGGGTGCGAGTTTTTGAACTTTTCAATGCTATAACTCCGTTAAGACTCGTCCTGTCGGGAAACAGAATATGTCATCGTAAACTTGAAGATTCGCTCTATCAAATGGTTACTAGAACAGCTCAGTACGTTTAGTAATCAAAAAATGCCCATGTCGAGGATTTTCAAAAAATTAACGAGGAAAATTCACGATGAGTGCGAGTTTCCACACTTCCCAGAGCCATAACTTCCTTCAAATTCATCAAATCCCAAATGCAAATACATCAGCATAAACTAGAAGATTTGCTCTATTTAATGGTTATTAGAACAGCTCAGTACGTGCAGTAATCAAAAAATGCCCACGTCGAGGATTTTTGCCCGGGTACCACCGGGTGTACTTTTTCGTTGCGTTGAGTTCCTTTTAACAACTACGCTCCTTTCGGGGCGACCTTGTACACAAGTGGGCGCAAGTTCGTAAGCCATGAACTTTCATCTTTACAACAAGTATAAAACTGAATATTTATAGCATTTTCCGATAGCATTTTCCAACTTTAACGATTATATGCATTCGAATTTAACGCCGAAGACTGCATTTCATGTTGAACAGTGGATCTCTCCCTTCCATTTTACACGGAACCTTTCGGGACCTCTAGTTTTCTCCCTGAATCGGTATTTTTCTTCAAGGGGCCGTAGTTGAAGCGTGCGCTAGTTATTGGGTCCACGCAGGGATGCGCCGTGTGTTTCACATCCCTTCATATTCGCTGCTCATTTGTAAGATAAAATGTCTGTCGGAAGTAGTATGTTTCGAGTTCTTTAATCTTGTGTTAGTAAACCACTGAAGTGCGTAGAATTACAACATGCTTGAACCATGAAAATTTTGTGTGAGCGGAATAACATTGTTATTGGAAATACTGGCTCGCACGGCTTACGGCTTGCACATCGATCACTTCTCGACGTTTGCGTTTTTGGAGCCCTCCGACAGTGGTGAACTTACAGCTTTTAGGCTCCCAACGGGCCGAATACGACCCCCCCCCCTGTGGAACTGTCGAGGGTTCCTCAACGCATGATTGACCCTGCACCGGAGCAAATGGAGCTAGCCGTTCGTAAAACTCGTCCACTCACGCCTGTCCTCCAGCCCATGGCATACGACTGAAAGATAGTGTTGCCTTGCTAGAGGCGTAATCGGGGATTTCTTTTGTTTTCTTTTTCCTTTCCAGACCACTCTCCACTTCCACCTTTGTCATTGAACGCCCTTACACAGTTATTTTATCCTGCGTCTTGTCTTCAAAGAAGCTCATTAGTATATCGGGCGGCACGAGTCAGCAGGAATAAAATCGTCGCATTGTTTTGAAATGACGGCGCTCATCCAGTAAGGTGAGGCATGACGATTTAGGGAGCGTAACTCGTTTTGAACCATTGACAGCTTTTTTTTTCTCTGTAGAGGTCTAGGACTAGGCCTCAGGACGGAGGGAGACCCTCACGCTAGTGAGCAATCTCGTCTTTCACGAGAGTCTTCCTTCCTTCTCCCAGGCTTGGTCCTGGCCGTTCAAAGAAAACACACATAAAACAAAACACCTAAACAAATAACCTATGAATGAAGTTGATAGCACTTCGTAACTTTAAAGGATTTCTTGAGCCTTGTAATTGGTATCAGAGCAGACAGTGCACCGCAATGCCCCACCTTACTGGGTGAGTACCGAACTGACTTTTGACCGGCAGGGTCAACTGTTTTCAAATTCGCTCCCACTCAAACTAATCAACGTGAATGATGCGATCGAGTAATATAACATGGAAGGAATTTTGAAATTAATCGATCAACCCACTGGCCGACGCCGATAAAATCCACAGAACGTATCCAGTTCTGCTTCAAAGGGGGCATGTCATAAATAACAAAGAGTTTTGTTAAGAAATTCATAGTTGTCACAGGCACATTAGCCAGTTCGAGTGGTTCGAGTCTAATGGGTGATGATAGAAAGTTCATGAAAACTCAGCGTTTACGGTTTTTTTTCAGACAAGAAAGTGCCGAAACAGAAATGCCGATCGGTGTTTGAAATTAGAAGAAAGCACGTTCAGAGTACATCGAGAATTGCTGCTCACATCACCTGTCTTGGAGAGGCTACTTATGAAAAGTTGGTTGGCACTTGGCGCATTTTTTGTTCAATTAATTAAATAAAACACTCAGCATAGATGATTCTCTCCTCGTGATGCGCCATGCATTTGGTTTTCGTCTGGAATCTTGATTGTAGATGAGATTCCTGATAAAAACCGAAAGTCGAAAAAGCTAGCCGCTACAGTAATTTCAAAGACCTGACAAAGCTGATATTCAACTATGAACTTCTTTGAAGAAAGGCCTTATTATATCGACACCGGCCACTCCATTGGAAGCAGCGCTACTTGTCGCCCTTACCTCGCCCATGGATAAAACTGCATCTCGCTTTAACTCTGCTGTTTTACGGAAATCCAAAGCGTAAGCACCGCATCGCGCTCTCGGCGCTCATGTCTTTAGGGGGGACATTGATAAAAGTGAGCCACTAGCAGAACTTGGGACTATGCCTCAGCGAGGGGAAGGGATATTGGGAAAGAATGAGAGCAACCGTTGTTCTCCCTGGTGTTTATCCCCTGTCCTGAGCTTACTCCTGGTGTCACCTGCGAGCGGTTTTTGAATGCCCTGCGTCGCAAGCGGTTTTTAATGCCCTGTTCCAAATGTCCTCCTAAGGACGAGCACCGCGCCCTCTGTTAGGTTAATGTTCTCATGCTCAGCACTCGGACATCATGCCGACAAGTACCTTATTAGATTGAAGCAATTGAATGCAGCGAAATTTAGCTCCGTTTAAGGTGCTCGCACGATGTTGCATTTGGATCACTTGAAAGCGGACCAAAAATACTTCACGCCAGTTGGTCTCAACATGGTCGTCGATTGGATGTATGGAACACGAATAGAATTCGCTACCGAACAAGTTGGTTCGCCTCTTAATAGGTCGATCCGTTCCTTTGTGGTGAGGGAAGCCAACATTTAGCTAACTGATGCATTAGCAGCTGCTTTCGCCCTGGAAATGTACGATATGGTGATAGCTATAGAGCAAGCGGTGCTGAAATACAAAGGTGAGTTGGCGAACAAAACACCTCCAGGGCACAGAGAAGGCAAAACTGACTGAGCAAATGACTAGTCAACGCGAAATGAGCGATAAATAAGGCAGGAAGTGCAGAAGGCACTTTAAGGTGAAAACGCTTCGCTTGAAATTGTCGAAAAAAATGACAAAAACTGTAACAAAATTCCAACTTGATTGAATATTTTGGGAGAAAAGAGCCTAATCAAATGAAATGTCGCAGCTGATCAATCTCATTTAATTGAAATAGGCCACGCACTCGACTTCCATTTTGAAAACATATCAGCATCCAGCATACAGGGGTGGCCAAAAAAAAAGAGACACTTTGCCAATGCCACACATCACCAAACTTTTCTTCACCCAGGATGTCGCTGTTTATGGGGATTTTACGGCATAGTATTCCTTAGATGTCCCTTCATAAGCAGACGCAGGTTCTCTTCCACTGCTCTCGCCGTCTTCGAAATATGACGTCATCTGTCGACGCCGTCGAGCTCAAGGAGGACTTCAGTAATTGCTCCATTCCGAAGCAGTGACAAAATTTCTTCGATCGGTTAGCCGATGGATATTTTCCTAGAAACTGTGCCTCCAAAAATGCTAGACTCCTTTCCGGCCAGGGCTCTTGATAGTCTCATAATGGACCATGATTCGTAAAGTACCACGTTGAGCTCGAACCATGCACAAAGTTTTCAAGGTAAATTCTTCTGAGGTCGTCGGTTTGGAAGGCTATAATAACGTTTGCTGACAGTACGGGGTATGCGCTTCAATCTACAGTTGGGAGCAATCGGTTTGAATCAAGCAAAGTTTCATTAGTGCCCCCCGAGCAAGAGTTAGAGTGTCTTTTTTTGGCCACCCCTGTATTTTTCTTGTATGTTGCTATGAAAAAACACGGCCTTTTCCAGATGACCCTGAAGGATTGGTGATCTTGCTTTATCATATCGACAACTTTACGCCAGAAACTAAGCAACAACTGTTAACGGTGAGCAACTGTACAACTGTCGTCTTCTCAGAAAACCTCCTACATAATACACGGTGACAGTAATGGCGATGTCCGACTTTGCGAATCGCTGGATCCGAGCGTTGCACCAGCAAATCGAACTTTGCACCAGCGAGTCGACCTATGTACCAGCGACTCAATAGTGGCGGGACACAACATTTTCAAGGAGCCGCGCCAATTCAAACAGCGTCACTGGACAGTGAACACAGTTTGAAATTGGCGCGGCGTGGCGGGACCCAACATTTAAAGGAGCCGCGTCAATTTCAAA
>KZ346878.1:10379-20740 GCA_002352805.1 Teladorsagia circumcincta | reverse complement strand
CGCGCCAATTTCAAACTGTGTTCACTGTCCAGTGACGCTGTTTGAAATTGACGCGGCTCCTTTAAATGTTGGGTCCCGCCACGCCGCGCCAATTTCAAACTGTGTTCACTGTCCAGTGACGCTGTTTGAATTGGCGCGGCTCCTTTGAAATGTTGGGTCCCGCCACTATTGAGTCGCTGGTACATAGGTCGACTCGCTGGTGCAAAGTTCGATTTGCTGGTGCAACGCTCGGATCCAGCGATTCGCAAAGTCTGACATCGCCCTAAAGATAGGGGATCCATACAGTAATTGCAGCTGACCAGTACATGTCCACCCATGCATGGGATTGTACACACGTGATAAACAATTACAAGTTACAAGCACTACTGGTCATAAGACAGTTGATGAGGGGTGGCAGAACATGAGGATTGCACCGGACACGTTCCAGTACTTTCTCAGTAATATTCAGAGACATTCAGACCATCCAAGAATTACAGTGTCCTTTTATACCTTCCTTGATCCAAGTGAACGAAACTCGAGAATGAAAGTAGAGGTGCAACTATCAGCAAAGCGAAAAAGAAAAAAGACCAGCATCGTCAAATATAAAGGGCTCTCCAGCCCGTAAAGGACTGGAAGAGGCAGACAGCGAGATCCCAAAAGAAGTGAGAAGCGCCGAGGTTAGGGAAGAGAATTGGAGGAGAGAGAGCATGGAGACGAACGAGGCGGGGAGGGTGACTGACGTCAATTCACAACTCCAGGGCGGGATATCTTGGAGCTGGATATAGCCCGTGTGCGTCCTGAACTCTTGGCCCAACCTAACCACCTATTTGATGAGGCGAAGTTGTAAACCCTGTTTGTTTGAAGAGCACTCTGCCTTCCTTGGGGTGAGGTTTCACTCCAGTGACGTCGTGAGATGCGCCTTCAATTTAAGGGTGGCAGTTTGATTACTCAACTGATTAAATGAAGAAATGATTTAATGATAAATGTTCATGCGAGAAATGTCGTTCCTCTATTTCAGGCATCGGCCACTCACATTGCCGAAGTTTCGCAAATAAGGCCATTTGTTGGTTTGGTCCCTTCAATATTCAAGAGGGTAATGAAGGTAGCAAAGGATTCACTATCCATTTCCAGAGGATATTTTGATCAGCTGTCACGTCCCACCTAAAGCAATATGAAAAGCCAGTATACTTACCTCACCTCATTTCACTTTTCGTAACCAAGTATCCCGAAATGTTAACATACCCAGGTAGATTTGCAACAGAACCCTCCAAGTTACTGCCCACAGCATTGTCAGCAGCACATGCTGCGGACACGCCCACTCGTGCGTGATTGGCTACCATCACGCGAGTTACGGTGTGCAAACGCGAACCAGCCAATCACGGACGAGCGGGCGTGTCGGCAGCATATGCTGCTGACACTGCTGCGGGCAGTAACTCGGAGGTTTCTGCTGCAAGTCTACCTGAGTAGGTTTAAGCACCACCATAATTTCAAGGGGAAGTTTAATAATCACAAAAAGACCACAAAGTACGTGTTAAGCCTTTCCTTCTGCACAGATTGCAATGAGCGATATGGCACAGACTGGAAACGCGTTCAACGTGGTCCGCGCGATTATTGTATGGACCGCCGAAAACCAGAATCGTGATGTGAGTTTTTTATTACTGCTTATAATCCATGGCAATTATGAAGTAGAGCTCACTTCCTCGAGGGCACGCCTTACGATCAATCCGGTGAGGTTTATGCACAAGAAAATGGAAGCAGGTAGCAGTAAACAACAGCGGTAGTCGAGAAGGGGAAGAGTCCGTCAAAAAAGCCATAATTAGCGGCTTATCTACAATTTGGGTTCGGCTCTGTTAGTTTTGGGAATGAGAAACTAACTGCGAAGAGAGGATATAAAAGAGACCACAGGAGGTGAGAGGGTAGACGCTCGCACGTCGCAAAACGTGGACACAATCAAATCGGTCATAGCAGGCTGACACCACAGTTGCACACTATGGAGTCAGGGAAACAGGACGTCCACGTCTTTGGCAAACGCTCTATCTACGAAAGAGATCGATCCACCTGAACTCATCGCAAGGTGCATCCTTTACCCATTCGCGACCGCGGAGGACTTTCAAAGCCTGCCCGTTCGGACCAGTTCCTTGAGACGAGCGCAAAATGGCAGCCAACGGTTGTTGTCGTTGTCCCTCGCGGTCCTTTTTTGAAGTGGGGTGAAGTAGTAAAATCGACGAATTTCGCTAAAACTTTTCCCATGAAGGCCCCTGGTGGATGCCATGGTCCCAAGTGAGCATCTTCGCGTCAGCCACCGGTGGGTGACATTGTCGCGAATGGGTCAATCGAAAAATTTTCATAGCAAAAGAGTACCTAATCTCTAAGGTGTGGTAGACAAGCTATGCTACGCGTACGTTTTTGGGACTAGAATTTTTGCGCTTAGCCCTACCCTGCTGTCATCTCTCGCCATTATCGTTACTTCAGACAGGCGATGTAGACGTTGCTAGCCAAAATTGGGTTTTTCGCAGTTTGTGCTTCCTGCGTGCAAAGTTTCACATACCCCATCAAATTTGTTCCCATTCTATGAACGCAATTTCATGAAATACTAACATTGGGTCATGGAGAGTCAGCATCTTATGTACCTATTCCATTTTGTGGACCCCCATTCTACATTGATATACTCCACATTCATTCAGATCAAGTCGCCAGCTGCAGGAACTAGACTTCCGGAGCAAATAGGGAAATGCGAGTAAAGAGGGCGGGGGGAGAAGGGTTTACGAGAACACAAGTTGCAGAACCGTGCAATCTTCTTCAAGTGAACCACTCATTTTAAAAGGAACGTCCAACACTTTCCATCTTAGAACCCTTTAGCGCTCGAATTACATTGTGGAGTTAACGATGAAAAGATTTACCTATTGTAGCTGTAAAATAGGGGCCCTTCAAGTCCTGGACCGTACGCCGTCCAATCCAACCGAGCCTCTTCCTTTCCTCCGATGTCAGCTAATTAATACCAGACTCATCTGGGAGAATGAAAACACTGATTTCTACATCGGCGCCTGCTGCATCCAGTTGCCATGACTCTGAAAGCACGGTGAATAACGGCTGTGGAATTCCTCGACCATGGCTCTCTGCTCTGCGAGAGTAGTGTCGAGAGTTAATGTACGGGCGGAGGGCACAGACGGCTCGCAAGTGGCGAGAGTGGATGTCCGCGCGGGAGAGGGCGAATAAGCAGGCGAAAGTCCTCGACGAGCCGTTGCCGTTTCCTCGAGCAATTTTCACCCTGTCTAGAAGAAAGTAGAATGCGTGGCGTATTTCAAAAGGACTTATCAAAACCGACTGATCCATTGTTTGCCTTACATATTACCGTGAGGGTAAAAAATGAAGCAAGATCCCAATAATATTGGAACTTTGTTTTTCCCATTATTTCAGTTGGCAATGACACTTCTCAAACAAATTACAATCGAAAGTCTCTCAAATGCTGATGCACACGCTCTACAACGATTGGCTGTCGAATCTGGATTGGAATACGTGGCAGCATGGATTTTCAGCCGATATCACGTCACCTCGTAGGTTACGCTACCGGCAGGTTTCGGCTTTAAAGTTAGTAAATTGTAATTCCACCAATTAAGACCAGTCGCTCGACGATTGTTCCATGATGAGCCAGAATCATCAAGAACAACAGCATACATCAGCGAACAGAACGCTTTCAGGTGAGGAAACGTCTTGTTCGTTTTTATTTGAAAAGCTCAGATCGCATAATTTTAGGACAAAACATAAGTAAAATTGTGGTTTTTTTTTCAAAATTTCCGCCAACTTGCTCTCAAGAATAGCGTCAAGGGAATTACAAGATCAAAAATATTGGGTTGTTCGGAAAGTTTCCACCGATTTTGACCCTCAACTTCAAAAGCGCATATCTCGGTTGAAACAAAGCACTTCCGGTTAGCATAAACAAAAACCGTCACCTTTCTAACATCCTTCCCTACAAGATGCGATTATAACTGAGACGGCAGTTGAAAATGCTGGAGTTCTATAGGCGAAGAAGTTGGCGAAGGTTGTTTCACCATCGTGTTGAGTTTCAATGCTCAGTCTCTGTAAGGAGCTCTTAGCGATGGCTGGAAAAGTGATAGTTAGTAGACAAGAGGTCTACTGTGTGAAATGTTAGCAGCAAAGCTTCGTGGCTCAGCTATAAACTAGGGCACAGCTGGAAGTGTAAGATGAGGCTGCGCAACAGTGGGTAAAAGCGTCGGCGCCATCCACCAATTCGACTTCTTTGCAAAATTCACCCTCACCTCAGTGTCTGGGAACCGTATATTCGTTACGCTTAATTCAGAACGGGTCTGCTTAACAGTTTCATGCATGTTTGGCTTGCTCAGAACTCTTAGTTAATCTCTGCCAACCTCCGATATTCGACCATCACCCTTATCTCCTTCGAAGCTCTCAACATCGCGAGAAAGACATTTTGAATCACGACTGCCCAGCATATTTTTTGCGGATTCCAGACCAAATGCACAGCTGATATCGCTACTTGCTTCCGCACATTTTCGAGCAAGTTTGCGAGGAAACAAAAAACTCGCGCAAAACAGCCTGTTGGGTATGCTGTATTGAAAATTTCAAAAAAAAAAGAGACGGAAATGCTTCTGCCTCAAAAATAAACAGTAGACTTAGATAGAGCGAGAAAAGCGCTTTCTCATGATACCTAAAATGTTGGCAGTTTCTCAAAAGTTACCAAGGAATAAGCATTTGAAAGTGAGCTACCGAAAACGGCGGATACTCTCCGGACAACCCAATATATCTCGAAAAATGAATCTACTAAGAGTTCAGGCGATCAAGCCCGGCTTGGCTTGAGCAACCGAACTTGGGAACTTGAAAACCTGTCACACCCCGTACAACATCCAACAGCAAAACGGCGTTTCCTTAGAAGTTCCGCCCACTAATTGACTCCGCCCACTTTTACTCATAATTCATACACATTAACATCTTCACACACATACAATCATACGCAAGTAGAGGCAGACATGGTTGAAGAAAATTCGCAGTCAAGCTTGCCGACTAGGAGCAGTCTCCAACAGTACTGTGGGCAAAATTGCTGAACCTGTGTGGAATTCATCGCCTCCGTCTGTACAACTTTTGGGTGACTTGAGGGGCGTCATCATGGCGTATTGGAAGCAATGACCACTACAAGTAGTTCGGATTGGCAAACGTTACGGCCTTACGAAGCGCCTTGGACCAACAGTCAGCGATTGTCTGAGCAGCTGGTCGCCACGGTTGTACTTGCTCCCTCGAGAATGCTGGAACTAATTTGATATGCCCTTTGGTTTACTAGATTCAATCCTTTCAAGCCCCACAAGTATTTCGGCAGACCCGGTTCCCAGATTTTCAAGGAGAAAATCGTAAAGTGAACAGTGATGAAGTATTCTAGATGAAAGCTTCAGTACCCATAGGAGGCGAGCTATACGGTCCAACTTCGTGATAAGAGGGTGGGGTCTCCACGAAACGCATTGATTGAAAAAATTGATGTACTTATGGCTCATCTTAATATAACAGGCGCAAATCCTAAAGAAAAGAGTATTTCTAAACAGTAGAACCAAAACTACAATTCATGGGCTATTAATCTCAGGGAATTCCCAATGGATCAAAAGGGGAGACTGGCGGCTGGAAAAAATATAGAAACAGAAGGGAAAGAAGTCCAAGAACAAGACAGAAAAGGTGATGTTTGAAAGAAAACTTTGGAGAGATTTTCAGGGATGACTTTTTATCTTCTTCTAAATGCTTCCAGAGCAGCGACCATTATTTAGTGTACAAGGACGCTGCCAGTAACAGCGGAGCTGGGGAAATGAGCTATTCATCTGATAATAAAAATTTGGACTCACTTCCCAGAACAGGTTCCCTGGGATTCTGGGTGTATAGTCAATGTGGCTCTGCGTCAGAAGGGGTCGTGTATATGAAGCAAGCCTAGGTCTTGAATAAACTCATGATGCTCCCCAAACTCCACTTCCCATGTCACGGTAAAGGTTCGCATCCGTTGCCCTCACTGTTGACGCTCTTGTAATCAGCAGAAATTTCCAGCGTTTCCTCACTATGCTAAGCAGAATCTCGCGATGACTTCTTAGTGGGCGCTCTGACCTTGTGGGGGGAGGACATCCAAGACAGGGAATTCAAATACCGCTGGTATGTGATACTAGGGCTAGGCTCAGGAGAAAGGAGAAATATTAGGGAAGAGCAACTACTGCTCATGTCTCCCACCAGTACCCCTTTCCCTTCATAAGGTTCAGTCTCAAGCGCTGTAAATGACTCACTCACCTGAATGTCCACCACCTCCCCCCCCCCTAACGACATGAACGCCTCTTAGTGATTATCAGCTCGACAGGATAGTAGCCACCACTGCCAGTGTAGGCGTAACAAAAGAAATCGTGAACTTAGGCGCGCATGATTTACGCGGAAGCACAGCCCGTAGTTGGGGTGGAGAGATGGCTTTCTTCGCGCGACTTTACAACAAAATGCTTTTCAGAAATTTCGTGGCATCCGACACCTGTAGAGCAGCGTAGACTCGAGCGCGCAATCAACACACTTGGCACAGTGGACTTTGGTACAATTCCTCTCGACAGAACCACGAATGATTTTCTAGTTGAGGTAATCATTGCTAGGATTTTCTATGTTCACTTTCTTCCTCTATATTTGAATTCATGAAAAGCTCGGAGCAAAGATTTGAAGGTTATCCCACCACGAGCACCGTCCGTCCGGCCGATTGAGGCGATGACGATGTGTTTGCGATTTTTGCAAAGATGTCGTGTTTCGGGTTGACGAAGATCGAAACATAAGGGGGGATATCTTCAAAATTGAAAGAGTCGTGGTTGCACCAGAGGGCAGTGCTCGTCGGCTCATTTGGAGCCGAGAACTGAAGAGAGGTCAGATCAACCATAACTTACATTTTCGTCGATGACATGATGAACTAACTCATGAATTCGTAAAGGCGACAAGTAGGATGAATAAACGGTGCAAAATCCTGGCAATCTTCGGATGGTAGCTGGTGGCAATAACGTTTCCGCAAACCCCAACACTCGAATCGGTTGCGCACCTGAAATGAGGACAGCGAGCCTTCTGCTCATAGAAAACACGAGCATATGCAATATCCAGAGGCCTGGTGCAGCAGGGCCCAGCTTGGGGATGGGTCCCCAAAATTCAGCATCTCTGAACGCTTCCCCTATTCTTGACAATGAAAACTGCATCATCTACCAGACTAGAGACGCGGAGCTTTGGAGATCCAGCCCCGACCGCGCTTTCCTGCCCGGTTCCAGAAGTCACGCTATCACGGGGACCTGACAACAGGGGGTGTGACTCGCAGGTGAACCACGCCGTCCCACGTGGCCGATAAAGATAGCGGTCGGATATCGTACCACCGTCAGATTGATAACCAGAGGAAAGCATCGCAGTCTAATGCTATTTAGAAAGTACTTTCAGGGCTGAGTATTATTTGAACATTCAGATCATTTTCGAAGGACCAAGAGAAGCCGCCAAAGACGACGCCGTCAAATTGTTCTTCGACTTTGAATTCGATCAAGAAAGTGTACCTGTATGACTCTATGTGTACACTTTAGAAAATTACACATTAACCTCTCAATTTCCAACTAGTCTACGTATTGCGATAAAAATCTGTGGTATCACTGTGAGTGACACAATTTGATAGCGAATCATAAAATTCCTCAGGGAAAAAACGTATGATTCATAGCAAATTCAAAAGCTTCTGTACAACACTCATATTTGATGAACAAAAAATCTATACATATCCACTATGAATGCTCACTTTGTGAGCGATCCACTATAAAAATCTATGACAAATTTCTCAATCACAATAACGGGAACGACTAATAAATAAATTTCATAGGCAATACTATACAAACACTATCAGATTTTTCATGAAAAGCTGTGAACATCATGTGCAGGTGTTGGGAGCGTTGAGAGGACCTGAAATACTGAATTGTAGGGGGATCGCACCACGAAAAAAGGAGCTGTTTATCGAGAAATGGGACCTCTGCCCGTTGACTCGATTGATGTGATGATGTTCATTGATGCGAATCTCATCGGTGCTGCCCTATTCAATACTAACGCTTTGCCTACCAGACGGCTAGAGACGGCTAGATGCTCAAACAACGAAAGAGAGCGTACACCCCTCCCCCACCGACAGCGCGCCAATAGCGCCGCGAGGACAGCCATGCTCGATCGCCGGGAATATATCCTTCGATGCGAGTCTGGTACCGATTTACATCCTCAAAAAGTCCACCTGTTTCTCTACTAGGTAATTTCCCGTTCTTCGATCATTGTTCTTAACGGAGAATCCTTCTTGAAAAAATCTCAACACTTAAGCGATTCACTAATCAGGGATCAGGTGCATATAACTTGAAAGCATACCCTGTGACTGGAATTTCTCGCTAATTCGTCCGAAAATGAAAACTGGAGCGAAGTGGATTCCTTGTGAGGAGAAAACCCAAAGAAACCATGAGAATCACTGGGAAATTTATCAATTCTCGCTTTAGTGAACGTCAAAGCCAAGGTTGGATAGTCCAACTCAAACAAATGTACTGAAATGCCGCATTTCCATCGCATCACTACTACACACATTACTGTCATAAGACCCTGTGAGCATTTGATAAGTCTTAGGATTCCAGCGATTCTGAGGGAGGGGGAGGGGCACTAACAATAAGGGCGAATGCATTTTCTCGTGTTCTTATTAAACTACCAAAAACTCACAATTGATTTATCTTGACAGGAAAGAATCATTTCTATCACAAACTAATATGATAAATAAACAATGTTACTAACAAATTATACTTCTCACCTCATCTAATTTTTGAAGATAATTCATGAAGTGAATCTCTATCCAACAGGGCGTGTCAAGTATTGTCATACGACGATAGCTTTTACCAAATCCTTTCACAAACGATACTCTACATATACACAAGCTCTAAAATACAAAAATCAAATAAAATCTATTGCATAACATGAACTATTCACAATCAAAATTTCAACCTCAATTTTAAGTAACTCAGAGTGAAAAAGGCGTTTTTTCTTCTTCCGCTATTCAAAAGCAATTAGCAGTCATACATACCTGAAGCGCGTATACATGTCGATATCCTTGCTGGCGCGCCTCCTCGAGAAGTTGCTCAAATAGGAGCTCATCAAAAATGTCAATTGTCCGGCCTGAACTATGTTTATTCAGAAACATTGCATTCTTCACAACGACAAAGAAGTTACACCAAGAAAGCAGTTCTATTTCAGCAACAGAAATGCCGTTTGTGGTGCGCCCATAACAACAGGGCCAAGCAATGGTTGCGGGAAATCCCTATACATATGACTCCCCTTTCCAACGCACCAGGGTGAGTAGTGGTCGAGGAATTCCTCGACCGTGGGTCTCTACTGTGGAAGGGTAGCGTCGAGAGTGAATGTACGCGCGGAGAGCACAGACGGCTCGCGGGTGCGAGAGAGCGAGAACCCTCGACGCGCCGTTGCCAGTTGCTCTGCTGATTTTCACCCTGCAAACCACTAGCTCGCACCTTCCCAAAACTTCACCGAGCAAAACATTTCAATACACAAAAGAGAAAATGGTAGAAAACTTGAATATTTCAAAGATCAAGTTGCCTGAAAATCAACCTAAGTTCCCGAAACCAGTTGACCCATTGCGCACTCTGCGCTGCACCATGTGCAGCAGGCCACCGCCCAAAAAATGAACGCTATCTTAGTATTATTTACCACTTAACCAAGTCTTCCAAGTAAAAATTCATCGGCAAGCTTTGCGGCCGCATCTATAAAGCTAGAAGGACACGCAACGCGTGTCGCGCGCGCATCCTATATTGGAGCGCGACTCTTGAATTGCAAAACAACCGGCTGCTTTCTCAATAAGTCCGCCCTCACACGCTTAATCCATTTTACTGAAACTGAGCATTCTGTACCTTATTGTCACTCTGTGACGGTGATTAACAAGGCTCCACAATACCCTTCCAGTTCGGGTTACTTCACCGATGCTGATGTCTCGGTGGTGGTGTGAGTTCTGACTCCATCTCTTTGGAGCGAAATGCTCGACCCTTCTTACTTCTGACCACTTTCGAATGTAATAGTGGCAGTCACGAACTGAGATATCGTGAAGCCCCATTCTCAAGTCGAAAGTGCGTAGTATTGTCAATGCCTAGGATGCCCCATTGTCCTCATCCACTGATCTCTATACCTTAACTCCGTAACATCTACTTTGTACTAGTATCTTACTTTGTTACTAGTATCTGAAAGTTGAAGTTGCTAGTTTGGTGCAATACAAATAGAATGGGCACGCCGGATTCTTTGAACAGAAATGTGTTCAAGTGGGATTGTTACCCGCTACCAAAGTTGTAGCCAATCTAGGGGGTGGG
>KZ346877.1:23929-38849 GCA_002352805.1 Teladorsagia circumcincta | reverse complement strand
AACCACCGACCCCCATTGCAACGCTTCCCACCCACTGCGATTGATGCGGAGATCAGCGCGCCCTCTCCAACAGCTTGCTCTATCGCGTGTTCTGCCTTCTGTGATCACAGTGTCTCGCCGTCGTACCGCATCCAACTTTACTGGGGGATAGGGCCTTGATTTTTGAGTTTACGATGGTTTCTCTCGCTTTCCTTCCAACCTGCAGTTCATCCTCAGCTCAGCCTTCGTAGGGTGCGCTCTTATACACCTGTTTTATCACGGGGCTTGCCTTCAAGCGCCCACATTTGATTCTAACCAAACAACGATCATTTACGGTCTCTAGCTCGCCATCCGATCGGGTGGGTGTACTTGTTGTTGCGGCCACTGCACTTGATAGAGTTGCGCGTATACGCTGAGTCACTATGTTTTTCTGATACTCAGCTATGTATGTTGGAAGCAGCTCATTTGCGCGATTTCTCTCAAGTGCAGCTGCCGCCAGGTCGTTTCCGGTGGCACGCACACCCCAACTCTCGGATGTGTAGTGTATGTTGGAAGCAGCCTATCCCACGCCTCCTACAAGTGCGACTACCGCCGCCCGCCGCGTTCATTGGGAGTCCCGCTTGGAGGAATCGTCTACGGAAAAACCTTGTCCCCATCGTGGGCCAGAAACTGATATCTTGGCCTCCTTGGATAACAAAAATAAAATAACAAATAAGCGTTGGTTTTGATACTTATCTGAACAAACACGGAGGTTATAAGAAATTTGAATTCCTGTGTAAAAGTGTCACACTTTTTGCGTGTGGGACCAGACACGTACAAACGTGTTGAAAGGTGAACGGGCTTCGTATTAAATCTTTCCAAAAACGCGCACGTGGCCCCGCACTCCGCCACAAAATTACTTCCGGTCCCAACCACCGTAGCAGATAGGAAAAACAGTTTTTCCGTGGACAATCTTGAGAGTTCTTTTTGTTTGTTTACTGCGTTTTGGCCGCAGTTCACCTTGCGAATGTTTCACAGGAATGTATCAGAAAAAGATGAAGTGGTCGTCTCATATTGTCGGGCAGATCACCAAATTTTTCGTGGCAATAGCAGGCCTTCACTGCTCTCGCCGTCTTCAGAATATGCGTCATCTGTCATCACCGTCAAGCTAAACGAGGACTGCCGTCATCGCTCCTGTCTAAAGCTGCTCCCTTATTTCTTAGATCGAATCCTCCAGAGACACTAACTCTCACAATGCAAGACCGCTTTTGAACGCCGCTTCAGATAAGTTCATAATGGTCAGCGATCCATCGACGACCTCGTTGAGCTGGTACCGTGCATCATGCTGCTGAAGTATGATTTTGATGTCGTCGGGTAAGAAGGCTGTTATGAAGTTCTTTGATGAAACCGAGTGTGCTCTTCAACTCCCAGTTGTGCTCATTCAGTTTCAATTTACAGAAATGTAATTAACTCAGTTCTAAGAGTGGACGGGAAAGACTTTTTGGCCACCCTGTACATATTAGGTTGGAAAGAAAGTCCTGCAAACTTTTTCTAAAGAATTCCTAGGTCACATTCATGACCAAAAAATAGTAGGGCATTCCCGAGGGTTCCATCTGCTGAGTGGATATCGGCTTTGCAATCAGTAGTTATCCAAAAAAGTCCAAAAATCCTCGACTGCTCGTCAGTCTGTGCTCTGATTCATTGTCTAGTACAAATATCCTCGTAACTAAGAATTCATGTCAACGACCAATACTATCTGCAACAGCTTCAACGGGAGTGTCGTTCATCACAACAGCGTGTTTCTCCTGTACCCATACTTTCGATACCTTGATATTCAATAAGAAGCCAGCAGCGCCTCGCATTCCCCATTACAGTTGGAGTCGTTACGGAAATTCGACTACAAAAATTCTTCGGTATGGGCACCATAGTGAAGGTAACGGTGAATTCTGCAAAAAAACTAGAAGTTGGACGAGGCAGCTCGCCAAAAACGCTTGTAACGCAAAAACGTTTGCTTCCTTCATGACATTGCGAATGGCTGTTCCGAAATGAATCCCTCGAGAAATTCTGAAGCTGCGAAGGAATTTTTCGCTCTCCTAGCGTGATCCTCCTGGTCCAGCCCTAGATGGTTATCACCAACTCCACCTTAAATCGTAATCTTTATGACGAAATAATTACGAGACCTTCAATTCGAGAGCAAGGCCGAACGCTTTTTCAACACGCACTTCGTCACGTTTTGTTAGAGGAGCATCGAGAATATTTCTGAGCGTTGAAGACAAGTGGTGGACACTCTTTGTTGATATACAACTGGTCAGCAGTACTAAACAAAAAAGATAAAATTAAAACCAAAAAGGTGAAAGTGTTGCAGGACTTTCTTCCCGACCTACATAGTATCTCTACTATACAGGGTGGCTGAAAAGTATAGGACGCCATATTTTTGTGTGCAATAGCCAAGTAAGAGACTCCATAAGAAAATCGACTTCACACAAAGATAGTGTTAAGCTATTCGACTACGTATGCAGAAGGTGCTTTGAATTTGACCACTCTGTTTTGAGAAAGGCCTTCTGGCGTCAAACGACAAAATCAGCACTGCGCCGCAGGTAGCCGACGGCGTTGTCGTCCCAACTCTTCTGAAGCGCAAACTTCAGAGCACCCACCGAGCTAGTAGAGCCTTATGAGTTCTTGCTCTACAACATCCTCACACAGAGAAGTCCATCGGGTTAAAGGCTTGAGAAGAAGAAGGTCACATTTCCCTGCTCCAGTGTTCTCCCGGTAGTGAGCGCTCAGGATAGCTTTGGTGGATTTGGACGCGTATTAGAGAGTGCAGGTTCATTGAAGAACAAACGATCGTTGAGCAGAATGCCCTCAATTCCAGAACAGCATACCGTACTTCATTAAAGTCTTTTGCAAGGCCTTCAAGTTAGTTTTTAACATTTGTGGAAAATGAACTGCAATGGAGCTGCACTTTCGGATGTTACTCCGTCACAAACTACCACACCTTCGAGAGAAAGTCTGTTGTGAGCGCTATCTCGGAGACTTGCTCTCACTTTTTGGCAACAGCTGCGTCCGACTTTGGCTGTCGCAAAGAAGTTTAGTTAGCAAATTTCCTCATTAACCCAATCCGTAAGAGAGATGCGACGCACCTCGAGCTCGCACAGAAACTTTTTGCATTTAATCAGTTTAATCCTTCGGGTTGCTCCAATAGAAACCAACATAGGAAGAGTCGATAACCTTTTCAAATAATGATTGCTTCTCAAGATTTTCTGGAAACCGTGACGACAGATCCTGAGATCAAAAGCGGTGTGACTCACGCCGACTTCACCGTTGTGAGCCATCCTCTTCTGAATGATTGTACCAATCCTCTGAAGAGAGCACAGTTCTTGAACCACCACTTTTTTCAATCCCGGAGACCTGTGCCTGAACCTTGTGAGCACCGAACATATTTCAAAGAGTTGAAGAGGGAATACCGAGTTTTTTTCTGAAGTTGCAATTTCAGAGACCGTCATTGGGCAGCTTCCCGGAAATGGTTCGATGCAGAAAAACCTTCATGGCGAGGGTTCAGATAAACTTTGGAGCAAATAACTTGTGGTGCTTCTAACATAATTTCAAAGCTTTCAATAGTTTCAAAACATTCTGAAAATACTCTACGGCCAAGAGCCAGCAGGACGTCAAAGTCGCGTCCTATACTTTTCAGCCACCCTGTATACAGTGTGGCAAAAAATTACATGCGCCATAAAAAGCGTCCGAACTTCATTTTTTGTTTACGAAAACTCCAAAGCCATCAGTTTTGTAAAACATCGAACCACAACATTCCATCTTTGCACAGAAGTTTCAAAGTGGCCGGTGCCAGTTTTGATATATGTGTAAGCCTCAGACGAGAACTCATTGCAATTTTGGATAGTCCTTCTCGAAATCGCTATACTTCCTGCATTTTGATTCGTTAGTATCTCTTCAATGTCTCTTCAATGAAGCCACAAATAGAAATGTCTGAAGGATCCGATTTCGGACTCTAAGCAGGCCACAGATCCATTGCTACAAAAGAGCCGGTGCTGGTCTCGAGGTGAATTGTTGTATTGGTCCGTGGGCCAGAGCCCATCCCTGTGGAAAGATAAAATTGGTATGATTCTGCTTCTATGCGACCGCAGCTTTTTGAGGATTGCTTTTATTAGAGCTTTCCATTGATTTCAGCGCTTTTACTGATGAAGACCAATAGAAACCAGCTCAAGGTACTGATACGAACTCAATTCATCAAACTTCAGGGAACGGAATCCTTACGGGTACTCCCATTTAACAGATGTTACTGAGAGCTGGGTTGAAAGGGTAGAAGCGATTCTAAGTTCTAAGGCACTTAGATGGTGAAACCACAGAGCGTTCTAGGATCGCCGCACCTTGAAAATTCCTTGTGACTTCCTATGGTTTTCCTTCCTATCCTGATTCTTGTGTATGAATGGGAATTGTTCGCTCGATATACGATAACCTCCAATTCCGTGCTTACTTTTTACTATTATTCGAACAGACCTTTGAGAAGACCGGAGCTGTTCGGAACTCCTCTTCAAGCTCCTGTGACCTTTTTAGTCAATTCTCTTCTAGTTATTCGCCAATCAAGAGCTGATACTTTGCTCTCACTCTCTTACGAGTTTAGCTGGAACCTGCTCTTCCTCCTTCCATGGCCATACATGTTCCTGGACGGCTCTTAGAGAATTTGAGAGCGCCGAAAAAAAATTGTTGAGCTCCCATCCTAGTTATTCGCTTACCGCATAATCGCGTTCCAAATTTCTTCGGCAAGACTTGGAAGGCAAACTTTTCCTTCTACAAACTGATAATTAGCTATAGACAAATGTTTTTAAAGCAAAAGTACGCACCAATCCATCGTTCAATGTTTAAATTTTAAGGAAATGTCATGCGCATGCAATTTGGGACCACCCTTTATGGGATGAGTGATGAGTGAAGTGTGGCGCATACACTTATTAGCCGGGTGAAATACCGCCCACAGTAGGCGGGCGCGCGCCGAGTTGGTAGCGCCAACGGTGAATTCCCATTTCGGTTATGGAGCAGTCCGAAGACCGGGAAAAAGTAGGTAATGGCGTGAACTGAGTTGCGAAGGCAAATCGGAGGGATCCACCTGCGATCGGCGGAACGTTCCCTGAGCGGGCGGTGCTCAATGAAAAAGCTCATTACTCGGTTAAGAGAAAGCTTATGGAACTGAAAAAATTGGTTCAGGAGAGCGATAGTGTCCCTGGCATGCCTGAACTGGGCAGAGATCTGCCCATAAAGGAAGGAGCAAGTCCTTAAGTAGACGCTGTTTTACAAATCCTCATAATCCGGTCTTAAGGACCTAAGAAGTCAAATTTGTGATTCCATTTGCAGAAATTCACTACTTATCGAACAACATTATGCATTCCCAGCGCGCTGATCATGAAAGGTCTGTCCTCAATGACGCTCATCGAATGTTGCTAGTTTTGATGCTGGTCGCTCCAACCAGCTCTTCATAATTATGACCAACAACGCGAAACCGAAATATATGGAAGCTCGACAGTTAGCCGCAGTGGTGACGCTGCCAGAACCGCAACCACTCCCAGCGGCAACTTCAGAATTGTAGGCGACGACGGAAGGCGGATACTCGTGGTGCATTACAGGTTGAACAAACCTCCAGTGCTTTTGTTGCGCACTTTTGAGCCGCTAAAGCGGCACGACCTCAACGCTTGCACGCCAGTCCGACATGACTGGGATGGAATAGGTAAATGTGCATGATCCCGGCCTGTATTCCAAACTTACGACTCAAACTTTCATTTTAACTTGATCTCTCTAATAGTTTGTTTCAGGCTGTTCTGAAAACTACGACGTGTCCTTCGTTTGTGTCGTTCCAAGTTCGAAAAAAAATCGTCAGATCTTTATTGAGTGCCTATTACTGGGCAGTCATCAACTCCGATCAGCGTTCAATTTGCCAACGCTGAGCACGATATCTGGCACCGTTTTCGGTCTGCCAAGAGAAATCGCAGCTCAATATTGGGGACCGCGTCATGATCGACGCAGGCTAGCAGGCCTAAGCACAATTAGCGGCGATCGGCAAGTATCAGCGTGAAAACATAAATGCTTTGAGTGTACAGTTAAGGAACTTCTGATAGAAAACTCATATTTAGTAACTAGATGGGTGAGAAATGGCGAAAGAAACGAGACAGGAACGAGAGGAGTGAAAAGGAAGGAATCTACAAAGAAGGCAGTAGGGCAGCTGAATGTGTGTGTGTATGTTTGCATTTAGTTCGCATTCGACTTGTCACCATTGTTACTCCACGAATGATGCGTGTCATCAAAGCCGGCGTTCGACCATAGACTGAAGTCGGCTCCTGCGAAAATGTTGAATGGGGCATTCGCATCCACTGGTGCAACAGTAGGTCCTAGCGACAATCCGAGAGACATCGGATCATATGACATGTCTGGAGTAGCAGCAGATGAAGACATGGCATTTGAAGGATCGTTCCACTGGCCAGCTAGTGAAGACCGCGATCCAATCGGTGTAGGAGGCCATAGCCTTGAGCTGGCCTGAACAGTGATTTCATTTCTGAGAAAATTATAGAGCAACCAAAACACTCACGCTAGTTCTCTCGTCAGATTCAATGAGTGAGCCAAGGTGAAGGTCTGGCATTGGCCAGTCGCCAAGGCCTCCTAAACGACTAATTGAAATCATGAAAATAGAGCTTGCGATTCGAAGTTGAGCTTCATTTGCGTATTACGACAACGAGGAGGTAATGTGAATGAATTAAGATTTTCTGAGTGCCTTGAGTGGTGCTCGTAAAAAAAAATAGGTAAGCTCCAGAACGAACACAATATCCCAATACCCCAGACGTATATCCCGGGCAATACCCCAGATGCAAGTACGGATGGTAAAATTTAATATGATGGACCATCAGGGTTCCTACACTCCACATTGATGAAAAAACGAATTTTGTAAACATATTTTAGGGATCTTGACGAAGATTCGAGGATTCTGACATTACTCACGGCCCGACCTAATAGACAGCGAATCTGCTGGGGTTCCCCAAGAATTCGCTTGCTTAGCGATTGATTGCTTGCTTTTTTCAGTACATAGGAACATTATATACATGCGCTCTATGCTTCACACGTTGGCACTTAAAGGCAAAGGTCGCGCTCAGCCACTCTCCGGAGGTATTTTCCGTGTAAGGAGGTCGTATGTGAGTAGCTGCACACATTGCAGCAACCTCCTGCCGCGGAATGCGCCGTTAAGCCCCCAGCGACTTCGATTTCAATCCAAGGCCGCCCGGCCAATCCAGCACCGCCCACCTCCGGAAGTGATGCGTGGCTGGCATAACGTGTGAAATCAGTTGGGTTGAGTGCCGTGTCAATCGATAGAACGACTGGCATGTTCAGAAACTCGTTTGGACGTGCCTTTCTTCCAACCGAGCTTCCTTCACTGCTAGTGGGGGAGGGGATTCCGTTTACGGCCTTGTCTACGGTTCCCTTTCGTTTTTTCTCCACTGTGGTTCCATTTTCTCCAGATGCTAGGGAGCGTCTCGAGCGCTTTCCGAGTGAACGTTACCAAATATCTAACGGAGATAACTTCGAATAACTTCGAAAGCGCTCAAGTCGCTTTCTCGCGGCTTTCCATGGTTGTTTTTTTGTACAGTTCTTGACTAAGGCTAGCACATCGCTCTATAGCATTAGTGTCAAAGGTAGAAATCCTGCTGAGACTGTTGCTTTAACAGGAAATAATTAACTAGTTCATTATTTCCTTGCCCTGATTGGAAGACCGCTTGAATGGCAGTTTGAAAAAGAAAACGAAAAGCTGAGTTTTAGCGGAAGTTGAAAGGCGCTGCCCAAGAAGTAAGGTTGAGCGCAGCTTCAGAATTGTTACAGCGGTTCATGATGCGTTCTTTTACTGTGCCTTTTGCAAAAAAAAGTTGACATCACTAGATTTCAATGGAAAAATCTTTTCTTCGACTCATACGTTTAGGAGTTTTCACGAGATCCTCCATACCTGCGTTGTTACTCCTCAGATACTCATCTTCTCGACGGCGTCGTTCTTCGTTCAACTCAGCAGCCAAGGTTTTCTTTGGAACACGCTCAGCACCAATCGCGTTACGATGCGACTAAACACTACGAATAACAACTCGCTAATACGAATGAACGAATTCGGACCATACATATCACAACGGGATCAACTACAAGATTTTCCTACAGCAAACCTTATCACTGCTGCTAGCGCCTTCGTTTCCGCTACTCCTTCCACGACGTCGCCGCTTATCACGACGAGTACGCCTTTTCTGTTGGTGCTGCGTATTGGCAGAGCGTACGAGTGGCTGAGGTGTTTGAGCTCTGCTACTACCTGCGTCTTCGCCAGACGCACTCATTAGGAACTCGCTCGCCGCTGCCATAGCCGAAAAATCGTCATCTACGTCGTCTAAAAGGGTCACACTTGACTAATGGAGGAAGGAAAAACCATGAAAGATTTGAAGAGAATGTACGCAAAATACAACTTCTTTCTGGTATAGAAACAGATTCAGAATGAGCCATCGTTCACATCAAAACTCATACTGTCATCGAAAGAAAGTATTCAGAGCTAGGCCGCTCGTAAAACTCAGCACTTCAGTTTACAACATGTACCGAGAATAATAGCGTTGGCATATGCATTTTGTGTTCTGAATGCTGCTTCGCAATATGTAATCATTGAATTATTATTTCAGAAGAGGACACGATAGAGAAGAAGTTCATGCACGTACCTCTATACACATAAAAAGCCATTTTGAAATACTATAACTCCGAGTTCTGGGAGACCTTCCTGTTAGAGCCATACATGCCACTCGATACTACGCACAAAGTTAGAGGTTTACGTCACTAATGTGGAAAAACCTCCATAACTTCGGGCGCAGTATATATTGGAAGGCATGGAAAGCAGATTTGCAATCAACGTCCAAGAACGAATCAGATGGCATTCATCACCTCACAAATGATCACTTCAACCTAACATTCTTCACTGTTTGACTTTGATCTCTGCAGCACTACTTTCTTTTTCGAAGTAGTAACAAACACAACGACTTTTGTTGCCCAAAATTCACATCCAATATGTTGGAAATTTACAGTAATTAAACAAACCTGGTCCCACAACTTCATCGAGCCAGTCAGGAGCGGCACTTAGCTCACTCGCAACACTCTGCTCACTTTCGCTATGTCGTCGAGAACGGGCGAATTCAGGAGTATTCATTTCTCGTAGCCCACCCTGAGAGCACTAGATTTAAACAATGGATATCACTTTGGTCTATTTCAATGTAAGTGTCAGATCTTGCAAATTACCGTTCGATCAGTTCCAACGCTGGACGCCAGTGACGGTGTAGGGGTGGCCGGCATATTTGAGTCGTCATAGGCACTGATTTGACCATAGTACTCAGCCAGTGCTCCCAAAGAAACATTTGTCATATCCATTCCACCGATAGGTAACGTTAAACCGGGTATGAGGGTAGGAATGACAGGCAGCATAACTGGTATAGGAATGGGCTCAGTTCCGGCGATCGCTGTTGGGTAAACCGTCGGATGAACAGCGGATACAGGAATGACGGAAGGCCGTGTCATAGGCATAGATGTGGCCATGGTGCTCGATGTGGATGGATTATACGAAGCAGTAAAAACGGAGGTCGCCGTAGTTGGGGTGGATGGAGATGGAGGGAGAGTTGCCGCTGAAGAATCTGCCATTCCACTTGGCGATGTGGATCTTATTTGTTGTACAGGAGCGACAGGAACAGGCTGAGGTAGATGATGAGCATGCTCTGAAAAAAAAGACAATGACCAATACTCTGAACAAATTAAAAACAACCTACCATTCCTTTCACCACTTTCGCGCCGTTTTTCCTCGCGCTTCGTGACGGATCGCACAGAAGGCTGAACATTCGTGCTCGAGCTATCTGACATGGACATGGGTGGAGTCGTCTCGGATGTCATAACGGTGTGCCGTTCCAGGTCGGCATCCATGAGTTGTTGAGCACGCGCCAGTCGCCGATCAGCTTCCGTAAATCCTCCGCTCTTTTTTCTTTGATTGGTAGGTGCCTTTGGAGACATTGAAAGCTTCGCACTAAAAGTCAACCAAGAGGTACGCTTTATTGACAGGAAAGTTGATGAATAATGAGAAACGTTTTGAAACAAGTTTTTAGAAACCTCAGTTTGTGCATTGGAGCCACAGGCTGCACCTTTTTAACGCCTGTCGACGCTTGCTGCTGCTGTTGCTGAGTGGCATGCTTCGCCTTGGTGGCTAAAAACGTTTTGGACTTAATCAGCGCTTGACACTGCTATGATCGAATAATGTGTGAAACATACGTTTGACACTGATTGATGCTTGTAGTTCCGACTTCTCTTTCACACCATCTTTATCTTTATCCTTCATCTCCTTCACTTTGGAGTGTATGATGGACACCTGCGCCTTCTTTTTCTTCTGAAGAATAAAGTTGAGACTCAAAGACAAATTCTAATCCACAACAGTTACACATGTCACAGATGAAGCAATGAACAGGCACAGAGTCCTGACATGTAGCACGCCCAGAGATAAAACGAAGATTTCAAAGGTATCGAATAGCGAGTAGTTCAAATGATCGCTCTCCCTTTTTGAGCATAATCCGCCAACTTCAATCAAAATTCTCATCACTTAGAAATTGTAAAATAATATCAGACAGTGCATGGCTTATTCTTGAGAATGTTATAAAAAGCTGACCACATTTGCTAATTTTTCGTCATTTTTGATTAGAGATTATGCAGTCGTAATTATCATGTGAGTAGTATAATCACAATGTAATCATCAGAAAAAGAGGGCGCCTGTTGAGAAAAGTTATCACGTTGTCGCATAATTAATGGATTACTTTGGATTTGTAGCATAAACTCACAAGGAAATCTCGTTGGTCCGAGTCATATTCTACCAAGAACTACCCACATTAACCTGCATGAATTTGCTCGCAGTTACCCCCATGATTAAAAGTTCAGTTTTCCGAGGAACTCGTCACAAGCCTTTTCGCTATGGGTATCGGATATCATCATCTAAAGGCCAGATTGCACAACGGATCAATCGGAAGATGACCGAGAGTACACTTTTGAAGATCGACGCTGCAGCCCAAGTGAGTCTACTCGGGGTCGTCATATTTATTAGAAGATAATCACGAAGTGGCAGTACCGAAATTCCCATAGACTCGTTAATAATAAGAAATATGACGATGCAGTCGCACATGCCCAGAGCCCGGATCAGCTCTGAGCACAATTTGACATCGCCACGTGACTGTTAGCTTTTCGTCTCTGACTGAATATCCAGCATCTTTACCGGTGACGAGGAGTAGGTGCAGTGTATTAATCAATCCACAAGCAACGGTAGCCTAGCTCCAACAATCCGAGTTGAGAGTTCTGATAATAAAGGCCGAGTACCCCAAAGTTGACCTTTCTGAGTTGTTGGTTGAATACGAGAGGAGCATTGCACTAGGAGATACTTCCTTCTAATGCAAGGCTAAATGCGGAATTCAAAGTCAGCAGCTTGACGGCGACGATTTCAATACGAAAACAAAGCAAGAGAAGTCTAATTTTTTTGAAAGTCTTCTTTTTCTGAGACTGTTTGACTTCTCCTTGCGAAGAACATTCATAAAAAAACAAACTCTTGGGTTAGCAAATCTTTCAGTTCCTTATCATACAGCCCTCCTAACCTCGTAAAAACTACTGTGCCTTCTAGCAGTCCTCGTGAAGAATCAATACAGAAGGACACGATCTCAGCTCAGATCCAACAATCGAGATGTTTTTTTCCGAAGAGAATTCGACGGCATTCCAAAAGTAATGGGACAACCTAATACTTTCAATTCAGTAAGTTTGACAAAGAGCAGAGGGGAATCCCTATAGCTTTGTTAAAGCAACAGTTTCAGTAGTGTCGAAGTGGGCGGTGCGTACAGATGTCGCACCATTCTTGCCAGTCGTGTAGATTCGTTCACGATTGCGATTTTTCATTGTGAAGCGACTTTTGCAATCGTTTTGGGGCCACAGGGACTATTTGAAGTCTATTCACGATGCAAATCGCGGTCGTGAACGAATCTCCACGACTGGCAAGAGTGGTACGACACCTGTACGCACGCCCACCTCGACCCTGCTGAGACTGTTGCTTTAAGCTCACCGCTAGGGAATATTCAGCATGAAATGGTGGTCAATCTCAGAACTGTACTGAAGAATAGTACGGCGACGAGACACAAGTTTGTTTCACCACGGTATTCTTGCCCCTTTACTTGGGCAAAAAAGGTCCATCAGAATTGAGTAGCATAGTTATTTAGTTACACTAAAGTAAACGAGCACTGTTAACCTGCGATATAGCAATCTGACACGCTATGACATACTCTCCCACAGTGGGCTGGCTCAATATGAAAATATAATATCTCCCTCCGTATTCCTGCTCTGCTGATAGCCCTCTTCATTACCTTCAAAAAAAACTTCGAGTCAAACTACAACCTTGGGATGAATGTTAAAAAATGAAAACCTTCTCAAGTTAGTCGAATAACAACGACTGATTTTATCGCTGAAACCCCGCCGTAAGATTCCGCACTAGAAAATTATTGATTACCTTGTTCTCCTTCTTGGGTTGATCCTGCTTATCATTTCTGTACAGCAACGAGATCCGCCACACGAAGTGCACTGCTCTCAATACTGAGTTGGCTGCTTGATAGAAGATTCGTAAGACCATCGAGGCATCAGCCGCAACATGCAGGCCAGACGGTAGAGCCTCGTTCCAAGAAGCTCAAATGATTCACGATAGACATGAGGACTAACAGAGGAACAGAGCCAATCAATCTACTGTACCTGTGCTCTTCCCGTTGCCAGCGTGACTGCTGCCTTGTGCAGACGACGTGCTCCCATTCCTTTTACCGTCCAAGTTGTTCAAATCGAACACCGTCCGAGGCGTGGAGTGGTGTTGTCGAATTGCACAAGCAATAGCTCTGTCACCTTCCAGATATGCGCACGCCAATACGCAAACCAAGCAGAAACTGAAAGAGGCGGGTGACGTGAAAAATACAAAAAATTGACGACTCCCCGAGAAAAGGGGCATTATGGTGCACTTCGTGCGGATTCGGCTGATACAAGTTTTAGCAAGGAGTCCTTAGACTTGTGAAAAGCTGTGAGCTTGAATTCTACGCCATTTCTTCGATTTCTTTACTCTACGAATTTTAGTGTTGGATAGAGCGCAGAAATAACTGTGAGTCTGGAGATAGAGAGTTTTTCCCGAGCCAGATGGGTACGGATGATGGGTGAACCACTTCCTCACTTTAGAAATGTTCCACATTTGTGAAAATTGTCCCGCGCACCCCAAAGCTTCATCCCGTCCCCTAGGCCTAGCCGAAAACGTCTGCCCTTCTTGCGTGCTATGCACTAAAACGCCCCCACTACAACAGAAGCACAAAAATGACTAAACCTACACAAGCGCGGTGACACAGCTGTAGTACATAAGATTTTCGAACGGAGGTCGAGGAAGGGCTCGATGACATCTGGCCAACATATCCTCAGGAACTGTTGCCGCCAATGGGAACAACCATGAACTGCCATTCATATGCATGTAGAGCTGAAGATCTGCCTCATTTGTGGTAGTCAGAAAGTCTGGAGTGTATCTGGAATGCCAATGGGGTTGAGAAGCTTTGGAGAGGCAGATTTAATGTTTCCTTGTAAACATACGCGACATCAAGGGAATATGTCTCATTCGGTTGGAGTCGAAATGGATAGCAGTTGAGGATACGGAAACCACGGTTCTCACAGGGCACACCGTTGATGCTCATGTTGACCACAGTGAATGGCACCTCTCCTGAATTCATCACCGAAAACGGACGACGAACTGTGAGTGTAGAGCTGAGTTTATGCATCAAACCTGAAATGCAACTAGCTTAAGACCATCTGTCATTAGTTTGAATTGAAGAAATCAGTTTCTCTCAATCTCAGTACGTGGCTGGCCACGATCAGAAATTAGGATGAATTTTGACTCATGATTGAAGGTAAAAAATGAGGTAATTCCAATCAGACATAACAGAAGCACCCGATTTATAATTAAGTCGCACATCCGAGATCTAGGATTTCTGACGGGGCGTGTACCGCAATAATCACAAAACACTGTACCAGACTAGCTGGTGAACCTTGACTTTCTGCTTTGCACAAACCTCTACCAATCCATTTGATTTCATCATAGGTTATGTTCAAGTACTCGGCGAAACGCTTTTCGTCTGCATCTTCTACACTAAACCAAGCTACTGAGAATTTTCGACGGGTCTTCTTCATAGGAAAAAAACCCTTCCACCAAAAGATCTCGAGTGAGTTGGTAGCAAGGCTATGTGGACCTCCGGTAGAGGATAGGGGCAAATCGCGGACAAAAAGCTAATATGTAAATGCCAGGATAAGATACAGGTGAATTCGCAGGATGAACTCCGGAAATAGAGAAGGGAAGAGCAAGAGGGTTGCTCTGCGTCTCAAACGCTAAGAATAAGAATAGAAACATCTTATCAAGTTCTGTTCCTTAGTGCTGAAGATAATCAGCACTAGAGACGCAGATGGGATGGCCCACTTCAACTCCGTTCTCATCAACGCCTGTAAATGCCGAATCGATTTTTATTAATTCTCAAAGGCTCTTGCTCACAGTCATATTACACGTGCAGCAGTGGTAATACTGAACGAGAAGCACAGCGAAAACCTCACACGGACAGATTTTTTTCTCCTATACAGGTGACGCTCACCACTGAATCGAGCCTAGTGTTGTAAAAGAGACTTATGCAATTGCTCGCCCTACAGCCAAATTCAATGGGATGGTTTGCAATATGTTTGGGCTAAATGCCAAACTTTTTAGTCGTTTGATAGACTAGTGAAGAAATCACAGCCAAACTTATGGTTGCCGAAGACTTTAGGGTGCTACTGTACATGGGCCGTATTCAATCCTTGCCCGACGTGGATTCGTCCCCTGAGTCTGATTCAA
>KZ346876.1:47956-58690 GCA_002352805.1 Teladorsagia circumcincta | reverse complement strand
ACCTGGACTGTATTGTAAAGCATACCTCCATAATCTACAGTGGCTCTCAACAGTATTCGGCGAAGTGCTTTTTCGTCGTAACTTCTTTTCTGCAGATCAATCCGGTTGAAAGTTTATAGTTTTAAAGACAAACCTTCCCACATCATCATAGTTGTGTTGGACAGCAGGAAGGGTGAAGAATCAAAGAAGGATTTCGGTGGAAATCTCAGGTGTTGGTGTACATCCACAAGTATGGCACGGTACGGATATGATTTCGTCTTCTAGCAACAGATTGACACCAAGCATCACACCTCTGACGTGCAAGGGTGATCTCAACAGCATGGCGTGCTTTTGAGGGTAGGAGAAGTTCATCCGTATGTCCATAGCGTCATCGAAACACTATGGGGAAAGGTTAGGAAACCTCCGGCAAAAAGAAGAGCCACAGTTATAGTCGAGAAGCCCGTCATATCTATAGGAAATTGAGGAAGTTGTTTCTGTAGGCAGTGAATTCATTTGCCGATTCCATACTCAGGTACTGCTAAGATTTCAGCAACTTCAGAAGTATACCGACAAAGTATTGGATTAGCTTAATGTCATTTGTCATGCGGTTGATTGTTTTGTTCGTTTATGAGATTTTAAGAGTAATCCGAAATCCGCTTGGAATTTGGTCATACACGGGAGTTTCCACTAACATAATTTGCCCACCTTCACTCTTCCTCCTATCCAGTACGAATATGCTGAAATTGTGAGAAAGCTTTTCTCTTAAACGGAGATTTGGACTAATCTGATTCATCAGAAAAGAAATTACGCCAGAAAGGCTTCAGTATATTCTCACAGCCAGGATTCGGTCTTTGATCACACCACGCCATTCAAGTTGGATCTCCTACCATGTACTAGGAATTGAAACCTTTCCCAATTTCTCCAACCTTACCTCCTCTACATTGTGTATTCAAGCATAAGATCTGAATGTTCCTGCGCACCATCAAATCAGGAGCTCTTCGGGACTTCTCAGTCACATTCAGAATTCCAATTCGGAGTAGTATCTTTGAACAAGGTCGCTCACTCCTCGGTAGCCCTCGCACAATGGCCACAGGAGTCTTGCAAGGATTCTGCACGCTTGACGTAGCGTTATCACTGATACTTTTGCTGATTTCAAACATGTTTTATGTGACTGTGATCTTTATTAGCCGGCCTGCGAAGCCGAGCCTGACGCAAATACAACAACCACTTTTGCGATTACTAAATCAGATGGTTAGTCATGGCAGGGAACGAACGCACGGCTTCTCAGATGTGCAAAAACGTGTCTATACTCTCAACAGGGTGGGTAACGGTCGAGGAAATCCTCGACAGGGGGTCGTTTTCCGCTTAATAGAGGTGGAAGGAGGGGTGTGAGCGCAAGGCTCAGCAACGGACACAAAGTGCTGCTGGCACTCTTTGCTCTCATCACCGATATTATAACTGTTGCAGTGAGCGTAATATGAATGATATCCTAACGCTGCCTGAAATTGAAATTCAAATGGGAATAGGTTGATAGTTTGTTAGTGTTTATCTGCGTGTCTGCTGGTGTGACGACATAGGGAGGGAACAGTCACGCAGAAAAATCGAAGGTAAAGGGAAGCGAATATCCACTCTGAATTAGTGTACAACCTCTGGGAACCTAGTGGAGAAACAGTATGCTAGTAGAAAGTTCAAAACGGGGGATTCACAGTCTCCTGGCATAATCAAGTACTGCAGCCGCAAATGCGTCACTCATCAGAACAGGATTGGAAAAGAATAGACTTAAATGAAGGAGTGATGAGGCTATACTATGACCGTGTGAATTACTTTCATTGTTTAAGACTATTAATACCACTATGTTTATACAAGTAAGTCGTCTTGTAGGCAAAACACTTTTCTAATGACCCCATGTGGTGCCTTTGCATGGCGCATACCAGAAAGGAACGGATCTGCACAGAGTTTATCATTTTCCAATAACTCATCAAGACAATGTCTCCCAGAATCATCTTGGAGGGCTTTGAAGGAGTTTCGTGGTACGGAGATGAGAGACAGGGTTTCGAGTGGCTTTATTCCCTTGACATTCTTTGACGCAGATTCCTCGCGAACTACAGAATGTACGAGACAAATGCAGTACCTATCAGGAAGCGGAATGCTTCTAGTATACAATGCTTGCCTCCGATTTTTGAAGGATTGCCGATGGTGAATATTACAGTCGTCTAAAGAATGAAAACCCGTATGTGAATTTCATTTTCCTCGACGTTTCCAACTTTCAAAGTAGGCTCGCTCGTAGAAACGGTCAGTGCAATTTAGAAAGTAGAACTCTCGTGAATAAAGAATCTGACTTTCTTTTCTGAGATGGTGTAATCGAAGAAGGTTGTAATCCATCAAAAAGGGGTAAATTTAGCTATTTTCTCAACTAGCAATTTTCCCAACAACTCCAATCTAACAGCGCGACGCGACCGCGGAAGGTTAACGCCGTTATGCTGGAGCGCGTACTTTTCAGTTGCTTCCATGTAGGTTTCTTTCCCTTTCAACTTTCCGGCCAGTGCGGCGTATACTGAATAGTTTGTATCGGCGGATACTGAATATTTTGTAAGGCTAGCAAGAGAAGCCAGTCTTACATTATTAGGTTTAGGATCTGAACGGGGAGCATTAGCGTGGGAGCGGTGTTTCAATCTCACACATCTGAAACTAACATTTTTTCCTATAAAACCGGGATTGCGAAAAGTTAAATAGGAGTCGTATCGGAGCCCTAGTAAAGGGCGGGGCGCAAAGACAAGGCCATTTCCTCGACACCATTTCCACCCTGACTCCCAACTACTCTGCTGTCTCTGCCTCGGCCACAAAAAGTGCGCGCCACCTCTGCGCTTGTAAGTGCTCCCACCAGTGGGAAAAATACTGAGCCAGTCCACCTTCCAATTCCAATATTCTAAATTTTTTAATTATAAACTCCTCCCACTGCTTCGCTGCACGTAGCTAAAAGTGTGAAGTGGGATGTAAATCCACGGCACCAACAATTGCACTGTTGCATTTCGAGAAGTGCACAAAGAATGATGAAATCTATGGTTGCGAAACGCACTTAAAGAAAAATCCTAGATAAGGTTGCAGGTAGGAGAAGGATGGAAAGACAGGCGGGTTCCACTATAAAAGACCGATGCGCAATTTGCAACGAAGGATGGGCCCCCGACAATATGGAATGGCCGTCTCTGCGTCGCCACGGTGAATAGCGGTCGAGGAATTATTTGACCATTGCTCTTCACTATGCAAGAGTAGTGTGAAGAATGATTGTTCGAGGGGAGAGCACAGACGGCTCGTGGGTGCGAGAGAGCGAGAATCCCCGACGCGCCGTTGCCAGTTCCTCTGCCGATTTTTTTGTCGCCGCTACCCGCACACCCTCTCGACGAATGACTCCAGCCGCCTAAGAGAGACCGTTAGAGTTGATAGGTCAGAACAAATGAGACGCTCAATGTCCAAACCAACGAGCAAAATGAGGTCCCATTTCTCGGATTCTGATGTTTTTTTTCTTGATTACTAAACGGTGATCACCTCGGCCTTGATTTCTTGTGGGCTGTCTTTCCATCGTGAAATCGGTCATCAAGGATGCACTATTTGTATACGACAACGGTTTGGCTTCTCAACAAAGGTGGTTTCAGCTTTTGGTCCATTTTTCTGTATTAATCTTTGATCTACAGGATGGTTATTTTTGTACGTTCACGGTGGACACTCCATGTAATTGGAACGGTAGTTATAGCTATGATATGCAGCCCAGCGATAAAGTGAGTGAAAACAATGTGTCGTGAAACTAAAGGCCAAGCAAGAGCTGCATTTTGCATTAATTTCGGAATGCTATGAAGCTAGAGAACTTTGAATATAAGAAAAAATCTGAGATATCTGACCGCTAATTTAAGAATTTACTTCTTCTTCTTTACTTCTACAACTTTTATTTTATTTGATTCATAAATTCAACTGTAGAGGACGTGGTATGAAGTTGGTGACATAATAGTTCTAGTCTATTTTCAGCAGGTAGGTTAAACGGGTAATCGACTGTCGATAGGTTTTTCAGCCTCTCTGCAATCAAATTTTAAAGGGCGCAAATACTAAAAAGAGGGTGCGCATTGGAGAGGCATACTCACCACATGAAAACAGTCACTTGGCTGCCAAGAAGCGAGTTGTGGCATTTTCACGACGAAAGGTGGGCTAGTGGTTCAACAGAACTCGAAATCACTCCACTCCAGAAGCGATCTGTCACTAGTCCAGTTTATGATTTTCACGAGCGGCGTTGCCAGTGGCGGCACAACTCGCAGCTTTCGATTGATGCATGGTTTGACATAGTCCCGTCAGACGCTATGCGGTAAACTCGTTCATACCCCAGCTTTACGAGCTGTTACCCGTTCATGAGAGAATACCAGTTGCTAAAAAAGGTTGTCCCGTTTTGCGCTTTTTTAACAGATTTCTCTGCTTTTGCCGCCACTGGTGTACCAACAAGTAGCCCGCGTCTCTTCTTAACGCTTCTGGAAAACATCGTAATCGCTGCCTTTCGAACAACGAGTCGGGATCAGGTCCCAAGAGCTAGTCTTCCCGAGTGAGAAAGAGAGGCCCCCAAGCGCAGGAGGCGCAACACTGTGGAAACCAGAGAACTGCGCTAAGGCCTTGCGCTGTGCGTTGCTGTGCTGCCGGCCTATCAATCGTGGCATACGTGGAGTTTGTGACCTCTAGCGTACAACGTACTATATCCTTTCTTCCCTCTCCTCGCAGCATAGTGCCTCTCCGTCATAGCAGGGCCGACGTCACAAGTGAAGTTTTAGTGTTTATATGCTGCCTTCTGCTTTTTCTCCCCTCTAATGTGCCTCACTGCACTTCATGCCTAATTTTTGGGCAAAATAACACATTAACTCGGTTCTGACTCGTGCATTCGACTGTTAGGTGGTCTGATAGTTTGCGAACCGCTTCACATGAATTTCTGTAAATATTCCTATGTAGAGAAATGTTGAAGGCGTGAAACATGTTTTGCTGTGTGCCACACGCGTTTATCTTCATGAGCGATTCACGTCAATTTTTTCTTTATTCCTTATCAATTTCCCTTAGGTTCGCAAGCTCGGACGTTAGTCGGTGATTGCATCGTACAGCTCCACGATGGCGTATCAGCTCGAGAGTCTTTCGGGAGAGACGCGGAACTGCGCCCACAAGGGCGGTCCATTATGTGTTCCTCTTCACTAAATGTCCTGGTGAAGGGGCTCATGGACCACTGAAGACCATCCTTCACGCCGATGACATCGCCCTGATAGCGGATAGCAAAAGAACTTCAAGCTAAGGTGCAGAAGAAGCAGAAGGTCCTGGCGGAAGATGGGCTCCGGCTGAATGTCAAAAGACTAAGTTCTGAGCTCTGAAGAGGGTTTCAGAGCCGATTGTGGACGGCCATGGCGAAAACATCCAAAGCGTGGAGAATTTCCACTACCTCGGGAGCGATCTGGCAGCTGACGACAGCATGGACCAATCGGTGAAGGCTCGAGTAAGCGCTGCATGGATGAAATGGAGAGAGTCCACGGGGCTCCTCTGCGATCGAAGATGCTCCAGAACGCTCAATAGGAAGGTGTACCGGACAGTCGTAAGGCTTGCGATGCTATACTGCAGCGAGGCCCTTGAACAAGATTCACGAAAGGCAACTTCACACCGCCGAAATGAGGATGCTAAGATGGGCCTGCGGCTGAACGCCACTGGACAGGGTTCGGAACGAGGATGTCAGAACGGTAATGAAGACTGCCCCAATCCAACTAAAGGTGCGAGAACAGCGCCTCCGATGGTTGGGACACGTGCTAAGGAGGCCACAGGATCATCTAGTAAGAACGGCAATGGACTTCTAGGCTCTAGGCAAGCGGCCGCGAGGAGCCCCAAAGAAGAGGTGGAGAGACATCAAGAAGAACCTCACTGAAAGGAGGGCTACGGCGGAAGATGCCCTGGATAGAACAACGTGGCGACGGCTGACAAAGACAGCGGACCCTGCGACTGCGCGGGACTAACGCTAGGGAGGAGAAGAAGAGTCTCTGGGGAGAGACACTCCTCGGTGACTTTCAAATTTTCTGCTTTCCACTCACTATCCTGAAATCAACGAGCCGAGTATTCCTCGTCGATGTCTTTGGTAACGGCATCCCCCCTATATATGAATCAGAAGTTTGTTTTCTTGTCGGTGTTTTCGTTGGCTACAAGCCCAAGAAAGTAGTTAAGAAATGTTCACGGTTGGGTGGACAATCGCCCTCAGGGCATGCGCGGCACAATGTTTTGCTTGGGCATAAATGGGTACTGCAGTGGGAGTAGTCTGACCCAATGGGCCGGGCTTTGGCCAGAATTTCTTTAGAACATTAGTTTTTGCGCGGAGGGCTCGAACGAGGCTAGGAATCACAGTGTTGATTAGTTGCTGTAAAGTGGAAATTTCATAGGGTCACATGCCATCGATCGATAACGATTGAAAATGTCCGTTTTCTTGCAGAGGGATTGGATGATATTGGGAATGATAGTATTGAGCTACAGTGAAAGCCCATATTCTAGAGGAACAAATGTTCTCGATCGATATCGATCGAACATATTGGTATGATCTCTCTAAGGGAGTTGAGAATCACAGTATTGATGGGACGCTGTAATAAAGGTGGAAATTCCATCGAGTCACATGCCGTCTGCCGACATCGATTGAAAATATCGGTTTTCGTGCAGACGGTCCGAATGAGATTGGGAATGACACAAATGATAGGATGGTGCACTGCAAGTGCATATTCTAGTGGGTCGGTGTTCTCGATCGATATCGATTGAAAATATTGGCTTTCATGCAGAGGGACCGAATGAGATTGGAATGGCAGTATTGATTGAGTGCTGTGGTAAAAGTGTAAATTTGATCGGGTCGCTGATTGATTGGGTGCTGCAGTGGGAGTGGATCTTCCACAGAATCATGTGCTCTCTATCGATATCTATCGAAAATATCGGTTTTCGCACAGAGGCCTCGAATGAGGTTGGGAATCACAATGTAAATGGGTATCGAAGTGAAAGTGAACATTCCACTGGGGCTACCAGTAGATATCGATTGGGAGTATCGGTTTTTGTGTGGAATGCTCATAAAGGATCTGGAATCTGCAGGTAGGTTTTGAGGTAAAGTGGATATTGGGTAGTTTTTGAAGTGAAGTGGATATTTTTCCGAGTCACATGCTCTCGATCGATAACGATCGATACTATGGGGTTTTGTGCAGAAGGCTTCGATGAGATTGGCAATTACAGTATCGTAGAGGTGCTGTAGTGAACCATGGAAAACCATCGGGTCATCGGGTCCCATGACAGGTCGGTTTGCGCAGAAGACTGCAAATCACAGCCATGACTACTCGGATGCTCTGCTACGCCGTGGGGCGGGATAAGCATAAACATTCTGTGTCCAGTAGCGAGTACGTTTCACTTCCATTTGGTGTAAATTCCAGCTAAGCATTCTGCCACACGCGTCACACGGTTGTCTTCAGTGAAGCAGCGAGGACCGAAGGTGAGCGGTGACCGAAGAATATCAGCTCGACGGAAAAAACAAGCTCGGTGCTTACTGTTGAAAGCATTTGTCGCAATACCTTAGAGTCAGTAGGTTCTCCAGTAACAGAAGCTACGGCGTGGTGCGCGCGATGGGCGCGCGAAGCAAAACTCTCATAAGCTGACAAGAGATTGAAGTACTCCCTCTTGGAACTGTCCTAGGCTACGTTCCCTAAACTTTGCTGCTCTCTCAACGCGCGCTGAAAGGTGAAGTCTCGTTCGGAGGAGACGACAGTCCGACCTGTGTAGAACTTTGAAACAACAGCGACGTCTGTCAGACAAAACCAGCGCTTGCAGATAATGTGGTCTATCTCGTTATGGTACTGTCGTTGAGGTAATTCTCATTCCCAACGAAGGTGAGGGGGCTTTAGGAACTGTGAGTTACCATTGGTGGTGTGGGTCTACATGATGAACCCTGACGGAATTCTCCCTACTCATTCCATGCCATTCTGTGAGCTTCGATGTGAAGTTCTTTAGCCGTTCTCCTTAAGCCGATCTTACGAGGGGAGGTCTTGGTGGACCCGCGCTTTCTCAAAACGGTTTTTTGCGTGATGTAGAGGGATGTGCGTGGAGTACAGAACTGTGGTCCATTTTCGCTAAATGGCTCTCTGAACGCCAAAAAAGGAGCGAAAATAATCTCGTCCAAAATTTCAGTTTTTACACATTCAACGTGGTGTGTCTCATTCATGGCGTGGACTACTTGCATAATGAGGGGTTCTTGCAAGCTCTGTATAGGAAACAACGCAAAATGTGGCCAAAATTAGAAAGTTGTTGTAGTGATGTCATGTTGTGTACTGAATAGCTTGAGAAAGTTTCATCAGTGCATTTAGCTGTAGCGCTGCCGGCAGCGTCGGTGGTGTAGCGGTTAGCGATGTGATGGTGGTTAGCGATGGTTAGCGTTGAAGTCGCTGACGATAACCTTGAAGAACGTATAATCTTCCCTGTAGACCCTTTCCAATTCCATAGAGAATGCGGGTTTTTTTCCAGTATCGAAAACGGCGGGCGGTGCCTTCTCATCTCAGTCATAATTGATCTTCCTGACTTGCACCGTCAGATCTCCAATCTGAGCTTGAGATATACAGTAGCGGTCAAAAGTTTGGAAACTTTTTTGTTTTCGAACTTGCGCAGTCATTAAGCAACGAAGATGCCTCAAATTTACATATTATATACAAAATCAAGTGCGGAATACGATGCCAGGCAGGATTTCCCAAAACCGGGCCTCACTTTTGAAAAATACAATATTTTCAAAAAATGGCGCGTCAAAAGTTTGGAAACTCTGCAATTTCAAAGCGAATTCAGCACAAAACCCCTCTAATCCGCATGAGTCATCGTGTAATTGTAGGATGGCGTCGTTTTTCAGCAACACTGAATCAATTATAACATCCTTTTCGGGATCTGAAGTGGAATCCTATAGTTCGTTAGCTAAATCAAATTGTTCGGTGGCATTTTCGCTTAAAGGTGAATGGAACGATATGCGAGCTTTTCCCCATGGTGCACAACGCAGTTATATTTCCAATCGTGACTTGTTTCCTTCATTACAGCATTTTTTCTGAGTTTAGTAAGGCGACAATGAGAAGGTAGGCCTGCATCGGATCATTGTCTTGATAGAAAACCCATATTTCTTGACCAGTTCTAACATTGGAATGGTAGCATTGCATTCTTTAGACTACCCTTAGATTAGGGCCAGCCCACATTTCGCTGGGTAATAAGAAGGTAGAAATCGCCTGATGGTCCAACACACCCTCGTCTACGACACTGCTCCACCATTTCCTGACCTCCGGAATCTGATACCTAAAATGAGGTTCACACTTGACAGATCACTTCGCAAAGCTCACAGCATCATTTCCAAGAAGGCAGAAGTTCGATTCGTCGCTGAGCACAATTTTGCACCTCTAGCCTTCCGTCCAGGTTCATCGCTTGTGGGCGGAAGCCAGTTGGGCCATCCTGCTCTAAAAGCCCAACGACGGCTCCTTGTTGGGACATCCTCCATAATATTCGCTAGGTCCTAGCGGACGTGTAGCAGCACTTGTGCTTGTGATCGACTGAGAGAAAAACCCGAAGAAGTCGTTTTTTGGTAGATGGTGACGAGGGACGGGACGGGCCAACCAGACTTCAAAGTCTCCGGAAAAGTCCACTTTCTTTGTAAGTTTGTTTTTGTAGCTGGGTCATTTTCTTCATGGTTGCTCGACTCTAGTGTCCCTAAAAAAAATTCGCTGATAGCGATTTTGTAGGGGATGAACTGATGAGAAACAAATTTTCTCCACACATCGGACTGTGGGATCTAGAGAAACCTCTAAAATAAAAGTAAGGTTTTCCTTTCACGTGAATTCGTTTTGAAATTACGTAATACCCAATATTTTCACCGAAATTAACAAACACGTGCAAATACTGAGGAGAAGAAATTATAATAACGAGAAAAACAGGAAGTTTCCAAACTTTTGACTCGCCAATCCTTCAAAAAAATCGTATTTTTCAATTATGAATGGGAATTTTCGAAAATCGTGTTGCGCATCGTATTTTGCTATTAATTAACGTAAATTAGAAACAAATTCGTTGTTCATTGGTTTTGCTAGATCAAAAATAAGAAAGTTTCCAAACTTTTGACCGCTACTGTAGTTTGTATGGATGCTCCCCGTGACCGGTGTTTTACAGACTTGATCAGTTTGTAAAGCACCGGGCACGGGGGAGTATCCAAATTCAATCTTTTGATTAATTTTTCATCTAGTCCCGCTGACTTCCCTATCGATATCCACGCAGCGTTCAAGCTGTGGCATTGGGTGATAAACTCCTTCTCTGTAGTGCGACTGTAGACAGAGGTGTACACAGGTGGGGTACTGTGATTTCCCGATTTAACATACGAGGTGAAACTACAGACTCCCCCCTTTGTCGCTCACAGAAAGGATAACATTATTTGCCACACGTTCTCGATCTCTTGGGCCCATCCCACTGTGCGTGATGTTTGAGAACCTCTCTAGTCTGTACCTACAGAAAACCTCAAGCACTCCTAAAGAGAGATCTCGAGATTTTGTGTCAGCCTCCGGGAAAGGAGTCGGTTCTTTGTAAAACGAACGTGGGAAAGGAATTGGCGACAGCAATCGCTTAAAATCTGCATTCAATCGCGTTGTGCGTTACGAGAAGCATTCCTTCTGAGTTGACCCCTAATTTTGTGAAGCCCTGTTACAACTTGGTGATAGGTAGAAGGCTTTC
>KZ346876.1:11808-22319 GCA_002352805.1 Teladorsagia circumcincta | reverse complement strand
TGAGCCGAGGAGGGGGAACCCTCGTTTTAAGGTCTTATCGGCGTTTCTCTTCCTTTTTTTCTTCATTATCCGTCAACTCCCTACCTACAACTTCGCTACCGACCGCTTCAATCCTCAAATTCGTCGTGACACTAATGCTTTAAGGATCAGATGGTGACGCACCACAAAGCCTGTCTGAGCCTTTCAGATTCCCGATTTCAGAGATAGTGGTAACGTTGTAGTGGAAAAAGAACCCGTGGCCAAGAGCAATAAAGTTAGTCCAAGATAGCGGGGGAAGTCCTAATTACCGTGAGAACTAGAAGCTACGTGTTCACACTATCTTGCTGAGAGGGTGTAGGCAACTTGCGCGCAGCGTCGACGATTCTAGCTTCCCCAATTCCAAACTAAAGCATATCTAGTCAATGCATGGACCACAGCGTTTATAGTTTCATCACTATATGATCTATAGAATTAGTACGAAGAACCTAGGAAGAAGTTGCACGAGCGTTAGAAAAAGGGATGGCTAAGGTGTGACGCGTTACCGCGTCACAATGTCCCACAAGGTGTGCAAAGTGGGACGCGTTACCGCGTCACGTTGCCGTCAACGTGTTAAAAAATTCTCCGAGAAGATTGGGAAATCAATCAGTACACTACCAACTAGTCATAACTTGTTCATAACATACCACTGGTATTTCAATGTCTCGGCTGTAAAAATTTCTGGGCGAGATTTCAAGAGATGGTGTTTGACCCTCGAGCTCTCTTCCGACGGTCAAGCACTATCTTCCGAATACCAAATCTGTATAAGGAGCTACAGTGCGTACCAAAATATGTGGACACTCTAAAATCTATTCTCAGCGATCAGCTAAAGAGATGTTTCCTGCCATGAAACCTTAACAACTCTACCCCTCGTGGTCGTTATCCTGCAGCGACAATTTGGCAGAAGATTTCGATTTTTTTTTCAGATTTTTCTGCACCGATAGCATTATTCCTCTTTACAACGAGCGTTCTTCTATGGAGAGCCGAGCAGAGATCATGTTGCTGAATCTCCCAATTCCCAAGTAGCACGTCAACCCAGTCGTGCGTCGTCGACTGTAGGGAAATAGATCCAGAATCCTGATGCTAAGCTATCCACCTTTTGGTGGTCATCCTCAATGAATACTTGTTAAAAACAATACGAGGAAAGCCTGTACTCTCTCAAAATCTCCTTGGTCTGCTATTCACGTTCACGCTTAAACGACTTTCTATCCTATACAAAAGACCACTCGGCGTTCCATTCAACTGTGTGAGCACACGACATGGGAGAAGGTGAAGGGAGCTTCGTATGTGGATGCGCAGCACAGATTGACAAGGTTGGAGTTCTCACCCAAAAAGGAATCGTTAGGAGGAACCTCAAACCCAGGACAGGCAGCGCTCCTGCGAAAAATGTCTCTTCGAGTACGTCAGGGAACAATGACGAAGGTCCTGCGCTAGCTGTCTTATCCACACGAGTATCCAAACATAAGCTTCATTTCACCAGTCAAGGTTGCCTAAGAAGGGAATTCCCGCAGAACGTTTCTTGTTTTAGTCTTATCATCATCAACTGTCTGGGGTGGATTCAGAAGAAGGGGAAACCTGGATACTGGAGTGCCAACATGTCATGTCCGGTTGTTAATTTCGGTTATAATGAGGTGCTTGGAATCAGACTTCAACTTTTTCGTAAACGCAGGGTCACAAACCCCATTTTTGCAGCAAGTCCAAGGTAGGGTCCGCGACACGTATTCCATTTGGGAAGGAGGCGAACGCAAAGATTTCGGGGTTGGAATCTGGCGTATTCCTCAGAGCACATCGCTATTGAATGTGTGGGGAATAGCGGTTCGCTGCCTCTGCGCCATCGAAGAAAAGTAGTACCCCAAGTACGCTAACAAGTTGTGGAAATTAGCTGGGAACAGTTCTGCGAAACAGGTATCGAAAGGCTCGTTCACAACATCCCGAAAAGAACGTTTGAACTTATCAAAACCTTTGGTGTGCCTACCAGTCTTTGATTCTAAGATACTTCTCCTTTTTGAAAAGTGTCCACATACTTTGGATAGAAGGAAAGTTGTGGAAGTTGTTCTCATCAATTGAAAAAATTTGAAGCTGCATGTAAAGTAAGGAATGAGAGATGCTGAGTTTTCGGTATCCGGGAAATCAAATGGTGGCGATTTCATGGTGCAGAGGTGAATACTTTCTCAGATAAGAAAGTTTCCTTGGTGAGAAGGTACTTTGGTACTTATGTTACTTATACTTATTACACTTTATGCGACTTGCTGGAAAGCTCGATAGCAGAATGTTCAGGAGAGGTCATGAGTAAGTAAAGGGTACATCATTGATTGATTTCTCTTGGGGAAAGCAGAGTTAGAGCTAGTGGTTGATCTGGTCGTTTTCGATCAGTGAAAAGTAGTACGTTTCCTGTTTCATCGCAACCAATCAAGGATACCTCGCTCCTAAATGCGAAGCAGTCCTAATTGAGTGGAAACACTCGGAGGTCATGATGCCTATCCGTATTGACTGAGCAAAGAGCAATTACTACATTAGAAATCAACAAGAGTGGGACGAAAAATGCCACTCTAGATGAACTAGTTTTTACAATACCTGAAACTAACGATATTATAATCGCTCAGATCTCGGGTTTTGCCAGAGATGCATCTGTGTCTGCTTCTACCTACAATACAATACAGAACATGTGCTTTCGATAAAAAATTAACCAAGTTTTATGGTCACATTGAGAAAAAAGTAATCTACTCCAGGAACAAAAACGTTTTCTATAGAACTCCCAATTCCAAGCTCAAAAAGGGACAGTGTCTCGGTGCTTTGCTTGATGATGATGGTAATATCGTAAGGAATGAAAAGGATACAGCAGAGCTTTTTGCAAAGGTTTTTGAGAAAGTGCACCAAAGAGATGACGACTCCAGAGATTTGGACGTAGTTCCTATGTTCCCCGTTATGAGGGATTCGGTTTGGTTCCATCATGAAGAAATTTGCAAGTTGCTAGTCAGATGGCCGAAATCTAACTCGGATACACCTGACCACATCCCCCTCAGCTTCATTAAGAAAGTAGCACACATAATCTCTGGTCCACTCGCGTTCGTCTTCAATTTGAGTTTTCTGCGCGCCGAGGTGCCAGATAGATGGCGGCTTTCGCTTGTAACTCCCATTCCGAAAAGGATGCCTCACTCATCCCAGAGCAATTAGAGACCTGTAAGCATAACATCAATCTTCGCTAGATTATTTGGAAAAATCCTGAAGAAGCGGATTGTGATGCACCTGGATGAGTACAACATTATCTCGGATGACCAGCATGGTTTTTAAAAGGGTAAATCCACTGTGTCTTACATCGATAGCGGTATGGGGCTGGACGTGGTATACTTGGATTTTGCGAAAGCATTCGACAGGGTTTCCCATCATAAGCTCATCTCCAAACTTATCATGGTTAGTATTCCTCCGAGGATGATAGCTTGGATTGAAGCCTTTCTTGCGAATAGGACTTTCGCTGTTCGTGTCAAAACAGTGTTTTCTGAGCCCAGACCGGTGTATAATGGGGTACCACAAGGTGGCGTATTGTCACCCATCCTTTTCAATATATTCACTTTTGAGCTACCATCCTTAGTCATTGCCAGAGGGGTGAAATGTGTTGCTTTTGCGGATGACTTTAAATTGTATCATCCAGTGTCATCTGACTTGGACGAGGAATTGTTACAAAAAGCCATCAATCATGTCAACAACTGGGCCATACAGTGGAAATCAACAGACTTCCATTAATAAGTCCAAGGTTCTTCATTTGGGAAAGTTGCTGCTGAATCCTCCTATTCGATAGGTGGGGTCCAATTAGAAAATGTCAAGGAGATCAGAGACTTTGGCTTTTACATTCGAAGTGATCTCAGTTTTGATGATCACTGCTCGAAGATCGTTGCCAAAGCCATGGCTCTGATGTCAACTTGTTCAGAGTTATATCAACTAGGGATTCCCTGGTTCTTCTCAGGGCTTTCAAAACACACATTAGGCCGTTGTTAAGTATGGCACAGTGGTGTTCAATCCACATAAAGTAAAAGTCATTCAAGCTATAGAAAGAGTTCAAAATAGTTTTACAAGGAAAGTTTTTGTTAGGGTAGTCGGCTTCCATTATGACCAAATACCCAGCAGCACAGTGCGCAACGCTAACCTTCATCTTGAGACCCTAGCTTCTAGGAGAAAAAAATTTGACTTGATAACGTGCTTTAAGATATTTCATGGCTATTCCAGGATCAAATCTAGTAGCTTTTTATCAATCAGTGAGTCAAGAACAAGGGGTACCTCTATGAAAACATCTGTTCGTCGAGCTAAACATAGTGTCAGGCACCACTTTTTCGTGAACAGGACTTGCACCGAATTCAACAGACTGCTTCGGTTAGGAGTCGTCACGAGTAAATCAAGTTCATTCAAAGTTGCTCTGGAAAAGTATCTTGCGTCGTAGAGGTTAGTTCTCGTAGCTGTTGTAGATCTCCTAGTATAGCTTAACTAGTTTTTTGTTTTTGTTTGTAAGACTGTTGAGTTGGTTAACTAATCTTATTTGTACCGCATATTCTTCAGTCTATGCAATAAACAATTACAATAACAATTACAATTACAACATAAGTGATTGATTCAGCCACCAATTGAATCAATGGGAGAGAGTTGAGCCGGGCTGGCAGCAGGAAGATAGACGGTAAGGTCGAACACCCTTGGAGGTGCTGTAGTTGAGAATCACCGGACTGAGGCAAACGGCGAGACGGCGGCTCCAGCGTCGCAAGCGTCTGTGATGCAGCCTCGATGATGCTCGTACACTCGATTGGGTACCTGCGCGGTAAAGTAAGGTTCGGGGGTGCCTGGCGATAAAACTGCAGATGTTAAGACCGCATCCCTGGGCCACCTTGGTGAGGAATCTATATCGGCGTAAGAAAGGCCCAGTCTAGGTCGCGGAGCGGGGCTAGGTCGTGCAAGGGCAAATTGGATAGGCAGGGCCGGCGTTGAAGAGGTGGGGGTTTGCATTCGGGATGAAATATCAGCCAAGAGTGAGCAGGGCAATTCGAAGTAGAGTGGGAAGTTTGAATTGAATATGAAGTGAAATTAAAGATTCAAACACAGAAAAAGTAACTAACGCGCAGCAGATCGCGCCCAGATTTATACGCTGGAAGGGCCATTCGTAGCAGTCACATGTTGAGATGAAATATCGGAATGGAAGAAGTGCTCCATAAAACGGGACTTGTCGTGCGCTACCCGCAAATTTCGCAGCTGCTGGTCACCAGAAGATTTGCTGAAATTGGGTAAAGTGAGATTGCGGAACACTGTAAGAGGGGGAATAGTCTGAAGTGACCCTGGAGAGGACGGTGGGAGAAGGGTGGTGATTGTTTTTTGGGTTAACGTCCTCCACCAGTCTGTTAACGCATCGGAGCGCCGGACCCCGTTCACTGTTGGGAATATCCAGGGGGTTAGGTAGGAACATTTCATCGTGATCGCATTCTTTTGAATGGTTTTCCTGCGAGGATCGAGGAAAGCTTGCATGCGTGTGTAGAAGAGAGATGGATTCCCATCCTAGGCAGATTAAAACACGTGTGGTTGAACGCTCGAAGGTGCAGGGCCGAAGATGGTAGTACTACACAGGGTCGCACGTAGACATATCGCGGCCCATGCCGTCATGCCATTGATATCGCAGCGCTTTCCACCGCCAGAAGTTGCGCGGTCAACTAGAGTTGATTGGAGGTCACCAAACGGGCTCCGGGAGTTACGTCGCGAAGCTGGCGTCTGAATCTGCACAGCATTATTAGCAGCTTATCTGTAATAATGAGTTGGTGGCCGCAGTCCGTCGTTCGCGCTGAAGCATCGTCCCAAGATAAAGCAAATTCATGATACGCGCTCAACCATATGCCCGCCGTCATTCGCCCCACAATCTTAGAGAAGAGCATCTAAGCGCTTTCTTCTTCTGTATTGAGGGTCCACATTAACAGGGAGCAATCCGCTAGAATGCAGATACCGTCCGTGTAGGAGTACCTCCTACCGGGAATGTCTCCTACTAGGGACTGAGGAGTAGCCTCCGCATGGCAAGTATGAGCAGTGTTGGCGAACAAGAAGCAACTAGTGACCCCTGCGGTGTAATTAGTACAGCAGCCAAAAGGTGCTGCAGGGAAATCGAAGGAAAGGTTGTGTTATGTGTGCCACACTCCGTCAAACTCCACCATGTTACCGTAAGGACATTTATGATGGAGAGCCACCCGTTTGCACTCCTCCTCTGAGGCGGCTAACTGGGTATCGGAGTGGGACTCACTTGTGACCCAGAAAACCCACCAAATAGACAACTGTTCGGCGAAGCTTTTGCAGATCATAACTGGAGTAGAGTATAGCTGTGTGTTAGGGCGGTGTACGAGCAAACTCATCCTGAGAGTGGAGATTGAATCCGGCCACATCATCAAAGAATCCTGCGACTACTGGAGTCGGAAAAGCGATGTGGGGTTCTCGACGGTCGAAGCCAAGCTCTATCGCTGAGATGGAGCACGCCAAGGAACATACGAGCAGTAACAAAGGAGAAGTCGAATATCAGGTGAAGCTCCACTTTTTGCATGCTCCGAGCCAAAATCTCTTGATAAAGGGACCATGGCCGAGTGAGCGAGTTCCTCGTAATGACGCAACAAAGCAAAAAGTTCTGGAGTTCAGCCCGGGACTCTTGTAATGAGGTTGACAGGGCGGCAATGTTGAGGTCGCTCTCGCAGTGCCGTGCAGAGATGTGATCATCGTTTACCGACAGAAGGGACGCAAGAGGCAACTGGGGTACTTTGCACGCCTAGGTGTGGAAGGCGGAGAGTGGCCTCAGGCTGGTACTGTCAGTTGACGCTTGAGGACGAGGAGAGCGGACCAACACCTGCACGGGAGTGTGGCTGTTTCCTCCACCGAGGAGATAGCCACCCACGCTGCTGCGAAGTGGCCGTAGCCTCCACTACGGGAGAACATTGCTGAGTTTGACACTTGCGGGCGAGGAGAGCGGACCAACACCTGTGCGGGAGTGTGGTTGGTGGATTGGTGGAGTAGGCGATTGGCCGTGGCTTCTCCCAACAACTGCTCGACGGTGTGGGCCTTATTCACCGCCTGCACGAACGAAGTTGGTCCGTCTCACTCTAGAAAGTAACGAATGTCCATTCGCAACCAGGAAACGAACTCCTCCAGGATCCGTTCCTTCTGTATAGAGGGATCCCGACTAGAGAAGGCGGCTACTACAAGGTTGAGGATGCGGTTAGCAAATGAAGTAGAAGGCTCTCCGGTTCTTGACGGCACGCAGGGAGCTTCTGACGAGCACATATCGTTGATGTGGGTTTTCAAAGAAAGCCGTCAAAAGAGCTACCACAGAAGGGTGGCTCTTTTGACGGCTTTCTTTGAAAGCCGTCCTAGTCGTCGGATAATGGTGACGGTCTCATACGCATCACGTTCTCGAGGCGGCGAAACCAATGAAGAACTGAACGCCGGTCTTGCTAGGGCCGGAGGGATGTGAGGTTGTAGATCCGGCTGAACATAGCGACCGATGGAAGATCATCGAGACTTTTCCCATAGCGGCGAAGGACTCGCTGAGTCGCTCTTTAAGAACCTCAATGTTTTCATCGATGCGGAGAGTTAGTATGGTCGTCGATGCACAAGTATCGTTCCACTCTCGAGTCAACGCCAATGAAGTGACAACTCGAATGAGCGTTGCTTCACGTCCATGTATCAGAGCGTCATCGGATATGTCGTCGAAGATGTCAAGGCAAGGGCCCAAAAGCTCCCGCCCGAATGTCTTCAGTCGGATGGTTGGGCAGTAGCCCGCTGGACGAGGACTTGGACGAAGCGCGGGTGACCGGCATCAGGTGAAGTTTGAAAAAAAGATGCATTAGGCGATTAGCTGAGCTCATGTAGGTCTTGGCCGGAATGTGGGTGGCACAGGAAAATGGATAGCAATGCATCAGAAATAAGGCTCCCTGTTCGTAATGTTTATTGAACATCACAAATGAGAATGCTTCCGATAGAAGCTACCATAGGAAAACAAGGCTTAATATTGGAGAACGGGAATGCCGATGTCAAGATGTTGGGAGAAGTTGAGCTCCTCCGCGAAATGTTGAGGACTGTGCTCGGCGGAATGCGGAGGACGTGATCCAGCGATGACGCTGGAATACTGTGCCGAGGAGATAAGCCGACGCAAAGTGATCCACGTGATCATGGTAGGTGTGTGTGTAGGACCGGTACCAACGAGGGGGTCGTACTTGGTTAGGTTTCAGGGGGGGGTCGTACTCTCTTGGTGGCCGGCAGTAGGATTCTTGGTAATATTCCTATCGATCATTGATGGTAGTACGGAGGGTCTAGTCTCCCCGCACAGACGCAGTCATGAAGAGGAAGACTTGCAGAAACAGCAGCACTATACTATAGCATCTATAAACCCGCGCTTTCTTCTAAATGAGCATTCAAACGAATCAGCAAATTAGAAGCGCGGCGGAGGCATGGCGCGCCCCAAGACAGGGTATGCCACTGCAAGCGCATACTCGGAGCTTTTAAACACATCCTATGTTCGACGAGAATTTGCTTTCTCTGGAGGGTACGCACAGTGAAACCTCAAAAAATCGCGTTTTCAAGAAAATGGCTCAAAGAATGCCCCTCCGAAAAAAGTTCCAACGGCGCTAAATTTTGAACTGCCGACTTTTCAAAAAAGACCACGTATTTATTTAAAAGCTTGAATCTTGCAGTTTGTCATACCGCGTCTGGCTTCCCAACGAGTGACACTGGACAAAGTTATGATCGTTTAAAGGTTGAAAAGTCGCGGTTCCAGAAAAATTGTTTCGCAAACCCCCTTAAAAAGTCCCAACGAGACTAATTTTTGAACTGCTAGTTTTTCAAAAACGTCTAGGTACTTTTTGGAAAGCTTGAATCCTGTAGTTTGTCATACCGTGTTCAGCTTCCAAAATAAATGTTTTCAAACAAAGTTATGATAGTTTGAAGCTTGAATAGTGGCATTTGCACAGAAAAAAGTTCCAACGCTAAATTTTTATTAAATTAAGTTTGGAAGAATATTTAGACATGATTTGAGAGAGAATAATCTGAATCTTCCAAATCAAGCCAGTTCGGCGCAAAAGCTTGAATATGAAGGAAGTTATAGCGCGAGAAAGAGGAAGGTGAAAACAGTGGTGCAATTTTATTCCTTGCTTAATAACTTATTCATTTCAAATTGTTTGAGAACAAATGAGCTTGATTTAGAAAGTCTGAGCTCCGGTGATCCACCGTCTACATTTCAATATCCCCGTTCGTCACCTGTTCCCGATCAACAAAAGCGCTCCATCGTCAGGGCGCGATTTAACATGTTCAATCGCTATCAGTACGCGCTCCCATTCCTTTGCTACCTCTAGTTTTGGAGCTATCGCACCTATTATTACACCTATCGGTTTTTTGGGGGCTCAGAGGGTCGTACCAAATCGTCCATGAAGGGGGTGTCGTAAAAAACTTCCAAAAAGTAACAACTATAGGGTTGACCCTGACCCGAGGAAGAGAGCAGCGCCGCTACTGTGATCCCTAGTGGTGATTCAAGAACCGACCGAGTCGTTCCTTGCTGCGTACCCTGAAGTTGAATTCACTGGTTGACTGGCCGTGCCTGCCGCAGCGATAGACGGCTTGAGAATTCGTGATTGTCCTACTTAACTACGCGGTAACCTGCAATCACCAGCGCTACCTTTCAACCTCAACCGACTTCCCAGGCGTGTGTGTCCTGCAAAACCCAAAGGCAACGAATCACTCGCAAATCCTCAATGTGTCGCCTAATCTGGGAGTTCTTTCGTGGAGCACAAAAGCTGTTTCCTTGCGATTCATCGTTTGGTCCTCCATCGCGAAACTTCACCCTGTGTTGCGACCGACTTGCCCATCGCCGGAAGGCAATATTGCTTGCCCTTTACCCAGAGACGGCGCAGACGCTGATGCTAGCCCTGATAAGAGGAAACATGTAATGTTTGAGCGGACTACGCTTCATAGCAGCCGATCACGTATGCAAAAGGAGACGAGGTCCATATTAGAGCAGATGAACATGGGGGTAACGGGACACGAATAAAATACGCACCTCTTAGAGGCAGCCTGCGGATATTTAGAGTAAGAAAGTGTGGGTAGTAAGTAGTACCCAACGGAAAGAGAAAAAGTAAATAAAAAGAAATCAGAATAAGAACCCAACAGATAACCCAAGGGATTGCAAAATGTACGTTTCTCTCCTTTTTTCTTTTATTTATTTAGTTTATTGTCTTTAAACATAAATAATTATTTTTTGAGCCCTAATCTACATTCCCCAAAACTACTATTAACATTGAGCTTCCTATGACTTAACGGCTAATCGCTACAATACGCCCACGCTTGTAACTTACCGGCAGACCGTGCGTGGTGTGGCCACAAAACCCAGTCCTGGAAATATTTATATCCTGGACAAACTCGCAGCTTCTCTATCTCAACCCTGGGAGAAGACCCAACCGAACAACGCCTGAAGCTATCGATGACCGCCTACCATACCATATATG
>KZ346876.1:0-11663 GCA_002352805.1 Teladorsagia circumcincta | reverse complement strand
ATAAACTCCTACTGAGTACACTCTAGATCATTTCACACGACTATGGAGTGGCAGCTGGAGGGTTGTGGAGGGAAACGGGGGTGGGAAAGCGAGAAGTGCCAGGTGATCGCACGGACGAGGGTCAACCAGATAGCGTTTTAAGATAATGCCCTCTACCATGTAGAACGCTTTTTTGCGCACACGTATTCCCTTCGAGGTGTTGGTGTCACAAGTGGAAGGGAGATAGTGGAAGGTGTGAGGCTTACGCAGGGGAGGATGGTACCGGTGATTGCCGGGGGACCAATCTGGTAAATAAATAAATAAATAAATGCTGGTGATCGCCGAATTCTATACTTTCTGAGCGCTTTGATGGGCGATATCCCTATCTGACTAGTACTATCATCCCCTCGATGTGGAAACAGAAGAAAAACGATCACACTGAACTGAAGAAAAAGGAGAAATCAAAGGTGGTATAGTTTAGAAAAAAGGAAAATCATACGTACACATGGTCCCTGTGAAGCCTAATGCCCGTCTGGTAACCGGGCCCTGGTCGCTAGCGGAGCCCTTGACCACCGTATGCCGAAAAAAATTGTTAGGTGCGAAATGAGTGGTTCACAAAAAAAAGTGAATTTCCTGTCGCTGCTGGGAAAAGAAGAAAAAACGAGGCCAAAAGCCTTAGAAGGTCCATAGGCCAAGAAACACGAAAAAAAGAGAAAAACAGGCAGAGCGATGAGCATGAATACGAGTACTTACATACGTAGTCCTAAGGACCGAATGAGAAGGGAAAAAACCATCTTCTTATGACATTAACTATCGCGATCCGCATCGCTGCGGAGAGCCCTTGCGGAGCTGCTTCCATCTCCTATACCGCTAGAGTAGGTAATACGTAAAGAACAAGGACGAGAACTATCTATTCTAAGAAAAAAGGTATGAGAACGAGACCTACGCAAAAAAATAAAACTATCCACCGCAATAAAAAAACAAAAAACTCACCGACTACCGACCGCCGGGTGGAGGAACTCCCTTCTATCACTCAGATCTCTGGATTTACCAGACATGCATCTTTGTCTGCTTCTCCGTACAATACAGAGCAGAATAACATAAGTGATTTATTCAGTCGCCAGTTGAATCGATGCACAGTAGAGACGGGCTGGCAGCAGGCCGATGGACGGTAGGGCCAAACACCCCTGCAGGTCCTGTAGTTCTGAATCACCGGACTGAGGCGAACGACGAGACGGCGGCTCCAGCATCGCAGGCGTCGGCGACGATGATGCTCGTTGGAGGTTCAAGTACCGAGCCCGCGGACAGCCTGAAATCAGGGCGTTAGATCTTTTGCACCGTCATTCCTCTGCGCTTGAAAAGTCCGTGAATATGACCTATTGATTGGGAAGGCTACTGGCTTACAAATCGAATCGATGAGCCTATAACCCCTAGCATATCAAAGTTTTGAATGTAAATTAAAAATAGGAATTGAAAATAAATAGGAATTTCAGAAAGGAAAACAACAAAAGCTACAACTTCATAGATAGTCGAGCTTTCCTTTTTCTTCTCTGTTATGAAATGTCTACCTGCCTTCAATCCTTCTACGCTTTTCCGGTCTGGTTTTGTAGGATTGCTGGTTTACACCTTCTTGAGAGTCTCAAGTAGGTTTATACCAGGTGGTCTATTTACATCTACTTGTACTAGTGAACTTTGTTGCTACTATTTTCCCGCACGTGCCTGATTCACCTTTCCCTGATGAACTTACCCCTTCACCGTTTTACCAAGCCCCTGTCAACCCCTGCCTCCTGCACCAGCACCGTCATACTACATCGATCGAATAGAACTTATTCCAAAATCTGCAACAATGTCCCGTTGTTCCTTTTTTCCTTTTGGGCTTTTCCATTCCGTTTTTCTTGCTTTCAACCTTTCAACTTCTTTCAAAATTGGTGTAGTGAAAAGCGGTAAAAACGGTCACAAGATCATATCATAGATCTTGCTCTGCAGCACTTGCAAGAACTCTCTGGAGAGCTCAAAATGGAAGTCTTCCTTTTGCCAGAACTTTCGGTAGGCTCAAGAACCCGCCAAATTCGTTGCACTTTCTTCCACTGTAGTTTGGTGGAAGCTGTCAAGAGCCTGTTGGCTCTTCTCGGAAATATGAAGTGATTTACTATTATAAGAATGCTGCTCTGGGATAAGGCGTTAAGCATTCCGTAGTGAGTAGTCGCAGTGGTGTTTGGAACTCTGCACACTTTTGCCATAACTTGGTACCTTCAGATTTTGTAACTGGTACTTAACCAATTGTCGACAGCGCGGGGTATATATATCCCGCGCTTTGAAGGCCACGTCGGACCGTGCGGGGGATATGTATCCCGCACCCATTTCATCATTATTTTTCGCAGATGCACGACTTCTTTCGAAGTTTTTCATTTCTATCTTATGGATTGGATTTTGATATAACTATGAACGTTGTAGCAAACTAACAGTGACCGTTCTCTGAAGTTGTTTATTCTATCGACTTCCCAAAAACGGGCCTTGTCGGACCGTGCAGGGGATATGTATACCGCGACAGTTCGTCACATTGTCGTCAATGTGCTGAGCTTACACCCTGCCTGTTTCAATGGCCAAATACGACCCCCTCGTTGATCATTGACGGCCCTCGACCCTGTTCCTAACTCTTGCCCCCTTTACCAACCCCCAACCTCAGGTAACAGGAAGGACCATCGAGCGATGAAGTTGAACCTTACTGCTGGAGGATGTCGTGCTGTATTACAAACATATCTATTTGAATGTGCTGTTGATCTGTTTCGTACATGAAACTGTGTTTATATTGCTCAGCTAACACATGAATATTTAACGTTGACATTTTTCCAATAAAGTTGCTTTTACTTAATCAATACGGATGTGGAGGTGGCATCATGACCTCTGAGTTTTCACACTCAATTAAGGCAGATTCGCACCGAGGAGCGAGACTTCCTCAATTAGGTGCGAAGGAACAGGAACCGTACCACTTCCAATCCACTCTCAATTTTCTTCTACTGGACCTCTCGTTTAGCTGTCCTAAAATTCGAAAACTCTACGATAAATGTGGAAGCGGAACATACGCTATTGTAGAACAGGCAGGCGATTCCCTTTTGAATGACGCGTGATGGGATGGATGTAAAAGCTTAATTTAGCGGGAAAGTTCAAGTTTGAAATAAAGCGACACTACTTATGAGAAAACTTAATAGACGATGTAAAAATCCACGCAAAGGCAAGAAGTGAATGACATGCGTCGGACGTGCATGCGCGGTATATTCTCCCTGCAAAGGAACATGCATGAGCGTCTTCTGCTGTCAATATGTCTAACATGTTTCGAGCATCATCGGGAGCATCTGTTACTATGAGCCAATGAGGCTTCTTCATTCTTGCAATTTTTAAAATGCCATTATTTCAGCAGGTCTGGATGAGAGATTCGAAAAAAGTGTCCAACATTTCAATAAGAGATTGCATGCAAAACTTTTTGAACAATAGTAGGTCTTTTTTTGCATTAATATTTCGTTTCCTTCCCTAAGTTGGAGCTTGGGTATTACAATCCCATCATTCCATGCTTTTCCAATAATTTGAAGCTCTTATTAATCATGGTGCTTCTTATAAGGATGCTAGTTCAGGCGTGAAGCGTCTTTGAAGTAAGATTCTAGAAGAATTCGCACTTTGGCTTCTAATGAAATGAGAAGATACCCTTGTCGCGAACATATGAAGTTTCGCTGTAGAAAAAACTCAATTTGGAAAGTTGTCATAAGATGTTCAGAGACGTGCCAATTCGAGGAATACGCATTTCCTTGAATATTTCCTGAACTTGCCAACCGTGGAGTCGCGTACTGGCTACGTTGTCCTAGCGCGACTACGTGCCCTGATTTCTGACTGCTTTAAATGGCAGAAATCTTCCAATCGGAGGAGCAAGTTGGTCAAGACAGCTCCTCCGACCAGACGCCTTCTTTATTTTGAAGGAAGAGGGGAATTCTTTTTTCTTTTTCATTCAATTCGGTTTGGCATCCGCAATTTCATTCTTATGATGAAAGATTATGCTCATGAGAGAGAACGTATCAATTTTCACACGAAAAGCGAATCGCCATCCTCGCACTGGTCATCGCGTATGCTAATTCCTCCTTTGAGTTCTGATGCACAAGTTTTGATCAGCTGGGCGCGTGATTGCATGAAAGCTAGCGAGTTGCTCAAAGAGTTGTGCGCGGCTGCAGCGAGTAAGCTTCTCGCCTTAGGGGCCTTGACGATGTGGGTTGCTTCCTTGCCGAAGATCTTGTCGTCATGCTGATGTGAACAAAAATCATTAGCACATCTTTGACCTTTACATCTCTCCTGTGTAGTGTAGGTAGTCTTCTCTCCTTGCTTTTCTTCTTGACGCCGCCTCATTGGATTTTTTGTGACCACAAATATCGTGCTTTGCCTCCAGAGGCTGCTCAAAAATGACAGCGATAGTGATTGTGACAACCTTGATGAGCTTGCTTTTGTTCTTTATGAAATACGTTTCAACGGTGGATGTTTAAAGCAACAATCTCAGAACGAATTTGAGAAGATGACTCCGGTAACGAAGTTGTAGGTAGGGAGTTGACTTGAATAGAGTTGAAAACAAAGAAAGCCGCCGGCGAAGCCTTTAAACAGAATTCACCTGGTGGACAAATTGTCTGAACTAGCTTGCTTTGCCGGCATTTCTTGCTGGCGCGTGCCAACAAGAAATGCGGCTGCAATTTGTCTAATACAATTAGAGACATATGCATTGATACAAAAATATAAATACAACAATCAAATGAAATAAGCAAGTAGAACCAATGAAAAAGATGCGGTAATGATTAAGAACTCGCAGCCATTCATGGTTGGCAAATGGGCATTCTCTAAGATACTTGCAAACGCCCTTGTCAAGGCCGGCGTCTCCCTGGCTTCTTTGTGGCTTCCTAAGGTGAGTCAGTCAGTGACACTTCCCATGGTCTTGATTGGGGCTAGCGCTTCATTTCCACCCCATAGCATAGAATTTTCAGGACCCTGCTGAGATTGTTGCTTCAAAGCAACAGTCCCAGCAGGGTCGGAGTGGCGTGGCGGAGTAGGGCTACACCTCCTCTTGCGAGCCGTGAAGATCACGTGATTGGCTGCGAAGGCATTTGCTATCGTGTTGGGACCGCAGGGACCATTTTAAGTCGTTCACGATGCAAGTCGTGATCGTGAACGAATACCCACGATTGGCAAGAAGGGTTGCGACTTCGACCACCACGCCCACTTCGACCCTGCTGGGACCGTTGCTTTTTGACCTTTTACGGTGAATAATTCAGCACTGATATGCTAATTGCAAACTACCATGGCCATACTTGTGCAGAAACTGATTGTCTCCTTAAAGTAGAGTTCTTCTATCTACGAATTTGTCTCCGCTTCAGCGGTACGAAAATGGTGGCACTGTCATGATTTGGTGCGGCGAAAATTGGATATGTGTTAAGATTGACCGTGATAGTAATGTGTGACAATAGTGCAGTAAGGGTGGGCAATTGTCCTACTACACCCTCGTACCAGTATTGTTCCTCTTTCCCTTCGCACTCTATTCTCCTCCCCTCCCTGTGCTCAGTCGTTGTTTATCTAATGGCTGGAGTAGCTTATCGCAGTCACAACCTCACCTTGAAGTGGTAGCTCAACGGTGACTTTTTTGTTTGTCTGTCCGTTTGTTTGTTTGAATTCAAGCACACATCAAAGTAGCGGTGAGTTGAAAGGCTTCCATTACAAACAAAGAAGTACAGTAATTAAATGAGTCAAGCAATAATGCCAATCAAGTGGAAGCATTGTCAATTTCAAAACGCGCGATAGTTCGGAAGCAATCGCGCTAGAACCCGCATCTTCTTGGCTGACCAATAGGCGTTGCATTCCCTAGTACCACACGCCCACTCCAAAACGTTCTTCACTCTCTATTTTTAGTGGCTTTCAAGGTTTGGTTTTTAGGGTTTTTCATTCTGTGACACCTCATATGTTCTTAATAGGGTTAATGCATATTTTCGCCCCATCAGTATCGAAGTATCGAATGTAATAGACCCTGCTGGGACTGCGCTTTGATATGTTTTGGAAGCGATCCTCTTTCGCTTGGAGCAGCGCTCTCAGCAGGAGTCCTCGAAGAATCCAGTCATTGGGTGGCATAGAGTAGCCCACGTGTAGCACAGACTTGCCCTTGTCGCGGCTCGAAGCTGCGCGACAACGGCGCTAGGGTCTTACAAAGCTGGCTTTTGGCCGTTAATATGTACAAGCTCTAAGACGAGCGAATTTGGCTTCGTGGTGCTTGCGCGACTGCGTGCAAATTATCGATCATTTTTACCCATCTAATCGATCTGGGGTTTCAACCAGGATCGTTTCCGTCGGAAAACGTGGAGAATGATAAAACTAATCCACTGCAATTTCCTAAGCATTACCAAATTCCAAGTAGATTTTAGAGTATTGTAAAAAAGTTCCCAATTCAACAAAGTAATCGACCTTATGGCGAAAAACCCCGAGCGGATTCAACACTATTGCTAACCTTCTGAAGTTGCTGAAACCTTAGGAGAGCGTAGGTATCGAATTAGTAAATGAATTCACTCTCTATTGGGGCAACTTCTTCCACTATCTGTCGAAAGCAATCTTTTGAAGTAGGGCAGCCATATTTGGTGTGTTGCTCAAAGAAGAAATTAATACGATGTTGGTGTCATACGTATGGTCTAGGAACAGCCTTCTGAAACCTAGTTCTATACGACCCATTATCCTTTGGCGAAAATGGAAGCTACCGGTGGGTGCCACTAAGACTGCCGCGTTCAAAACATTTTTAACATTTCAGTGATTATAAGCGAGCTTCGTAATATCTATGTGTAAGATAATTTACATAAACATTGAGTAATAGGTAATTCATGAGAAATTTTAGTGTGTGGCATTCAGCTCGGTGACAAGGTAATTAGAGTTTTGCATTACTGGACTGAGTGAAACGGACTGGACTGGGTGGCACGGTGATGTGTGGGAGCGTGCGAAGTGGTTGAGTGTGACGCGGGCTTGTAGTTTGCCTCAAACTCAAACTTGGGTAATTAGACGTCTACTAAACAATAAGGTAAGGAACAGAACAATCAACGGATCAATAATCAAACAACAACAAAACTTAAGGGTTCGTGATGTTTAGTCAAGTATACATAGAGATGAGATCGCATGTATCACAATAGCACGAATATAGTAACAAACATGTGACAATAAACATCTGTAATACGAAAGGTAATCGCGAAGTCGCATGATCGCTAAGTTAGCACCGTTACCAGAGGGCTCAGTATGGCAAGATCGCACAGGAGCAAAAGATATGAAAAAGAAAAATGTTGGCTTGGCTAGCTACTCCGACGCCTTTTACAGCGCCTTTTTGGCGCGCGATCAAGACCACCTTGGGTGGTCGTCGGTCCGCGATACTCCGCCCTCACGAAAGCTGTACTGTAGCCGCGTTTTGCAGGATGACCACTCTCGACTCAATTTCCACGTTTGCAGTTGAACGAAGTGGTGCGAGTCCTCCGCCACCGCCAACTATCAACTAGTCATTTTGCACTGAAATCCTTGTATCTGCAATTTACAAATTAGTACTGAAATTATATTAGAAGAATTTTTCAAAATATGCATCTTCCGAGGATCGTTCGTATTTTCGCGTAGTTGTCAGTGGATTCAGATTGTTCTTCTAGTGGCAGATTGTTGCCAGTCTCTGAACTCAAAGTTTAGGGTTGACTGTTGTGTGAAAGCGTGTCGTGGAGCTCGCAAGTGATTCGAACGTAATATATAAATTTATTCATTCACCGTACCAAGCCTCTCGATTTGACGTGAAAATGGTGTTCGATTTTGGAAGGAATATTATTGTTGACAGTGATTCGTGAATAGTCGTACCTTTATTTCGAAATGTCGCGCTCTCATTGTTTCGCTTCAGTTCGCAGGAGTTTCTGAGGTTCAAGTCACTCCTACGTCGGCTAGCCGTATCAGGTTATCCAATTATGGGTTCTCGTGAATTCGTTCGCCAAAACACGGCTATTTTTCTTATAGTTCATGCGAAGTTGTATTGTGACTGCAAGAAGGAATAAGACAATGAGCGAAGAAACAACGTGCTTCTTCTGAAACACCATGTTATGTGAGATCCTTTTAGAGATGAGATCTCATTTTTGACTCGCAGACACCGCGCTACAGTCCATATCCCGAAGCTAGGGTAGGCGTGTAAGCAGAAGTGACGTGGCTGCTGCCGCACATGATAGAAGCTACGTAGGTAAACTGCTCCCAACACACATTGCTGGAAATCAGCGAAGAGTGCTGGCAACAACTTATCCACGCAACTTCTATCAAGTGCGGCAGCAGCCACGTCACTTCCGCTTACACGCCTACCCTAGAATCGGGGTGTGGACTGGACATCTCGATTACCTTCACCTAATCGAACTTGAAAGATTGCTCTGTCCACAAGTGCAGTTGTGACGACCATTTTCAGTGACGGTTTCCCTTTTCAGTAGAATGAAACGTCAGAAAAGATGAGTAGATTTGTCGTCACTTTCAAATGAGTTGTTACTGGTAGATGAGGATGATGTATCAAACGGAATTTTCCGTCCTTATCTCTTTCAACTTCTTTTATGATTGCTTTCGCCCGTGGCTTTTAGGACGCAGTAAAGACTTGCTTAGTGCTCTCCGTAATGACGTCGGTTTCGCACAGAGATAGATTATTCACATTTGCATCGCAAAAAGACCTATCTCTGTGCGAAACCGCGTCATTTGTGACATGGCATACTTGGCTGCAAGGAGATCTAATACCAGAAATTTCCACCGGTAAGTGTACTGTGTTGATGACTGGTAAACTGAGTTCATTTGCTAGCACCTCTGTGGTGCAGAATCTATCAGCTTCTGTATCTTAGAGTATTTCCACTTCTTTGAAGTTCTCTTTTCTCCTATCGCAGAGTTTTCCTCATCCCAGTGAGGGGTAAAGCTTCATTGTTCTCTCTTGCACGCTCTGTAGTAGAGGTGTGAAGGGTTGCAGTTAAATAGTCATCTCTGCTTTGCTCATTGAATTGAAGATCCGTTGACGGTATATGATTGTGACTTTCAACTGACTTCCTTGGATCCTGTTTTGTGTGTCCCGTGAATTCAATTGGATTGCCTTCTGTTTGTGTTATGGGTTTCTCTCTGTTTTGCTTTTAGGGCATATAGTGGAGTGATGTTTCTTGCATCCTCTGCTTTTGATTCCCTCTTGCACAATCAGAACACTTCTTATTTTTCAGTAGGAACTGGGTCCCGTCTCTAATGGAGGCAATCTCGGTACATGCTTGTAAAGAATGATCAGCTGCATTGGAGTAGAGACATGAGAGGGGTCGGCCTGGTGATTTCTCAAGATATCTTTGACCGTGATTTGGTCTACTTTTATTCTGTAGATCTTCGTTGCTTGCTAGCATTTAGTTGACTTTCTCTTTGGCTGTAAATAGCTTATCCAAGTCAACTAGAAGTTTGTTCACCGGCCAGTCCTTTTCGTTACTATCTGCCTCATCATAATGTTAAAAACTTTTCTTTGAAGACTCTGTATGAACTTTGCTAATGCTCTCTGGGTAATGGATGAGCCTTTTGGGGAGACTCCCTTCAAGCTGAGTTGTTAGAGCAAGCAGATATTCTAACAATCGTTGATGTTCGGTAATGTGTGTCCCGCTTGCTGTGGCTCGCTCGAGTTGTACTTGAAGTTCGTAGATCAATTTGGATTTATTGCCAAACTTTCTCTGTAGTACTTCCACGGCTGCCGTATAGTTTTCTTCAGTCACCGAGTATCGCTTTATAGCTTCTTTTGTCTCGCCTCCCTCTGAGGCTTTGAAGTAGATAGTTGAACTTCTGTAGATTTGAAAGCTTCTGGTTGTGCACATTTGCACTGAAAAGTGCCCAAAAGTTTTTGAATTCTGTGATTTTTCTACTAAATGGAGGAATTGGGATTGCAGGTAGCTCGACCTTTGCGCATTTCATCTCTCAGATGATCCACTTTGCGCTTCTAATCCCATCACTTTGTGTGTATTTTTATACCCAGGATTTGGGTATAAAAATTTTTATACCCAAATCCTGGGTATAAAAATACCCAGGATTTGGGTAATTTTTCTCAAGAAGTACATGAGTCTTCTCAATGTACTTGTCATTCTGATTTCTTTGATCCTCTGATAGCGACTGATAGCGATTCGGCAATTTGATCTACAGCTCTTGTAAAGTTTTCATGCGTATCGCACACTAACTTCAGAACAACATTAGGTTCTGTGGACATCTCCGAGAGAAGTCTCGGAGAGCTTTCTGTTTCCGTTTTCTCAAAATGTTTTGAAATGGCCTTACTCAAAACTTTAGAATATCTAGTTGAAAGTCCTTTTTGGGACCTCAATAGGGCTTGTCCTACCATTTTAGTTTGAGTTTAAACAAAAAGGCAAAATCGCAATATCGCGTATCGTATCACAAAGAAATTCAAAAAAAGTAATCGAAAATGAATTCTCAAAGTAAAACTTTCGCAATATTTACGAAAAATATCGCCTTCCGCAATCTTGCCAAAATGAACAGACCTTAGCAAAATCGTACCTGCTATCCGGAGTCCGTGTTGGGCCGATGCACCATGAAACGCATTTGGCCGATGCACCATGAAACGGTTTGGTCCGGGTGGCAGAATGCTGTGTGTAGGTGTGCGAGGGGTGTTGAGTGCACGCGGGGTTGTTGTTTGCCTCAAACTCAAACTTGGGTAATTAAACGTTTACTAAACAATAAGGTATGAAACAGAACAATCACGGATCAATAATCAAACAACAACAAAAGTTAAGGGTTCGTGGGGTTCAGTTAAGTGTACATAGAGATGGGATCGCACGTATCACAATAGCACGAATATAGTAACAAGCATGTGACAATAAGCATCCTACTAAATACAAAGCGCTTTGTCGGTCGTTCTGTCGTTCAGTCGTTTTGTATGTCTGTCACGGAATTCCCTAGCTCTTGAGGGTGCGCCTGGAGAGACCAGGTCAAGTGTGCGATGGGTGGGCAAGGTATCACGAACTACAAAACACACGTCAGCTAAGTGGAGCCCCGCCTACAGTGGGGGTGGCGTGCATCGAAATGAACTGTACCGACAACCAAGATTTCAATTTCATGACAAAACAGCCTCGAAACTGGGTTAAAAAGTGGGTGAAGGTGTGCATTGGTAAGTTTCATCAAAATAGGGAGGCCCACCCCCGGAGAGCGGAGCGTTTTTAAGAAAAGCACTGCTTCGTGAAAAAGTTCATATTTAGGTTCAAAGTGAGTCTATAATCGGAAAAGAATTCAGTGTGGGGGAGCAATGTCGAAGGTGTTCCCTGCATGCGTGACGTGGGTGAAGGCCTGCCCACAATGGGCGGAGCGCGCTCTGAAGTGTACAGCATTTTCTACAAGCCCTCATAAATCGGGTCGGAGGAGTCTTAGGGAGCCGGGAAAGGTGGGTAGAGGTGAGTGGACGAGTGGAGGACAACCGTGATCGGGGAGCGGGGCATGACCAAAGTGGGCGGAGTTTGCGACGAAAATTCATAACTCGGTTCCAAGCAGTTCTGGGGACCGGGAAAAGGTGAATAGAAGTGAGTGGATGAGTGGAGGACGACCGTCATCGGAGGGTGGGGCATGGCCAAATATGTGGAGTTTGAGTTGAACATCCATAACTCGGTTCCAAGAAATCCCGA
>KZ346875.1:39460-53287 GCA_002352805.1 Teladorsagia circumcincta | reverse complement strand
TCGATCGCCTCGCTCCATGCCTCGACCTGCATATATAGCAAACAATTTTTTCAACTTTCCACCTTTCCTGATTTGCTTAGATTTGCTTAATCTCTCAGAATTTGGCTTCCGAGTCTTAATACAGGAGTACAGGAGTAGAAAAGCTGTTTTTGAACATGGTGATTGTCATTCCGATAGATTAGCCTGAGCATGGTGTAGCGACGGATAGAGCGTCACAGTATCTCGTGAACCCTGGCGCATTTTCGAGATCACAATAGCGCAAGAAGGGTAAATTAAGCTTCACTACGCTGTGGGTACTAGTGAATAGGGCAATGTGTTGCAGTGAGAATGTTAGATACTTCCCGTCAGACCTCGAACTTGTAACTTCACAGCCCTCTTCACTTTATTTATGAATTTCTTCACCAAAATCGGCTCCGTATTCGGATTCGAGATTTGATGATGAGACATTATAGACGTGCTGCTAATGACAGTGATACCGTGAGTCTTTGCAAGGTCTTGGATTGCGCAACAAATTCACAAAGGTGTTCACGAGACACATATTGTAAATGTGAAGATTTAGAAGGATTAATTGAGTGAGAGTGCTCTGCCAGAGGGAAGTATTGTTTCGGGTGATTGATTACTCTGTAGGAATCTCATTGTGGATTCTTTCTCAATGAGCAGCAACCCTTTGTAATTTTTGTATATGAAAAGACTATAGCTAGTGTAATCATTTTGTCATTATTACGTCAGCAGTTGGTTCAGGCAGCCATTTCGAAAATGTTTCTTCTATTTATGCTGGACCACATGAAAGCCCAAGTCTAGCATCTCTCCAGTCTTCCCATGATGTCAAGGTGGTGGGTGTGTAGATTTCACAAACTTCGAGAAGAGAAATTTGAAAACAGTATCTTCTGGTTGACCCCTCGGAATTTCATCGAGAACGCGTCGCTAAGCATTCTCGTCTTGTCTGTCGAGAAGCAGCCGGCTTCGTCTTTTTCCCCTTGAATGTCGCTGTAGTAGCGTTTTCGCAGTTTATGTTCCATTCTCTATGTGTTTACACTCCAGCCTATTAGTTCGTGGCCCATAAGAGATTAGAAGCACTTACAATGATCATCAATGGAGTTGCACGCGCTGTGAATTTGAACAGGCCACTTCTTACTCGTCGACCAATTCGAGATGAGAACCACTTGAGAAAGTCTGAACATCTTATCGGTCTCCAGCACTCTTTACGTCCTTTCATCTTTAGCGCGCTTCATTTAACTTTGATATACAAGTAGATTTGTTCAACCTGCACTCATCCTACACCTCTAACTCAGCGCAACCTTGATAGGTCACTAAGTGCATGTACATCGGTTGGTTTTGCCATAACCTCCATCATTGTGTTCGTGAATATACATATCTTGATAGTCGACTATTACTGGTATCGATAATACTAAAACTAAGCGATAGCATTTGTAGATGTCAGTGTTCGTAGCTGGCGAGTTAGAGATGGACCTGCGTAGCGGTCGTCTGTCAAGAAAGCTCACCACACGACGTCCGTTTCCGGCCCTTCTAACAATTACTGAAGGCGTAGCATTACCGTCGACCGCAGGTGAACGATCACTACAACTTCCTCTTTATGTCGCTCTCTCTCCAGCCCTCATTCAGCCACCCAATTCGAGTGTCTTGTCATTTCGGGACCAAGTGGCCCCGACTGGCCGACGTGACATGTTGCATGCCTTTGCTGGCTCGGCGTGAAGAAGGTGATGCGGAGAAAATGTTTGGTGTATCACGAGACAAAATAAGCCAGTTCACCAAAAAAAAATAATTGCTATCTCACAAAGGTGTTTTGAAGAAACACGTGATTTCAGCTTGTGGAGTTGCCAATAATTTTACCTCGTGGGTGGTCGTTATCGCAAGTCTACTCTCTCATCTTTATTTTCAAATAGTGTAGTCTCAATTGATACGCAATGCACTTTTTGAAAGCTGAGAAAATCCAGCGGGAGTTTTTAGCGACTACGTTCCCCCTTATGGCTTTTCTACGTTATCTGACCCATCTTTTATTTCCACTGCAACTAGTTTCTCCTCGTTTTTTTTATTGAAAAGAACAGCTACCCGACGGTCTGCTCACTGGATCTCACTAAAACCACAATTAGACGTGGTGACGAGGGACATTATTCAAATACTACTCCTCTTCCTCAACCAACGTTAGTTGCATCTTTAGAAGTAGATTTTTGAAAATTACTTGAGTATTCACTTCCCGCGCCACACCAAAGAGGAACGAATCATCCAACGCTGAACCCAGCCCTCCCCTTCCCCACCCCTACAAGTCAAAGACGACGCTTATGCCTCACCGAAGCCTGCAACCCATTACATTATTCGTGGTCTTGCGATCTCCCTTGCCTCGCAGAGAGAGAAAGAAACAGAGTTCTGCATGGGTTCGAGAAAACCTGCCGATGCTCAGGTCAAGTGCTGGTCGCGTAACAAAAGACCGATCGAATCTCGGCTGTAGATAGTAAGTGTACAATTATTGAAATAGTGTTGCGATACAGTAAAGTTGCACTTTAGCATTGCGTCGCCACTCAGGGCACAACACGATTCTTGCATCCTCAGTAATATTGCACAGTGTTTCATTTGTTGCCTGGAAACCTAGAAATTTTTTGAAATAGAGTTGTCCCTTTCGTGAGCAGCTTGAATGAGACTCATGGTCCCTCTTCTGGCAAGGTTCCTGAAAATTGATTAGGAGAATGCTTATGGATTTCGAAGCGGTTGTCTAGAAGTAGTCAATTAACTTCCAGTAGCGTCTTAGAATCGCGAAGGCCATCCAATTCGAAGTTTCAATTTTATCTGTGTTTGTTGTGTGAGCCATACAAAGTTCATATATGAACATTCAGTGGAGGTGCCTAAGGTTTCGACATAATCGTCTTCTTCAGAGTTCTGAATGTAGTTCGAGGTTTAGATTTACTAATCCACCAAGCGCCTTATCCCCTCTAGCGGTTCCAATGTTCAATCAGGAGCTTCACAGAGAAACAACAGGGGAACATTGAATCTAACTTTCGGAATCTCTTCTGTTTTGCTTGAAAGAGCCAACCTCACGAGAAAAATTGCTGGATAAAATCTCTCTCTATAACGATTGCCTATACACGTAGCCATTATTTTGTAAAAATTCAAATTTTATATGCATGCACTCTACTCTATTAGGGGTGGGCTACGGTTTTGCAACAATGCTAGATGAGCTTGTGGAATTTCACTTTGTTAGTTGTTCCGAACTTATTGCAGAATTATATCTGCATTTAAGTGCTTCTGCCTGGCTTGATAAACGGGAAGAGTGCATTGGCAAATCCACAGAATTCTGCAAATCCTCTTATCGAACACAAGCTTTTCTTTGTTCTTGATTGGAGCCTCTTCCATCAGCGATGTTCCAGTGGGTTGAATGGTACGTGGGTGTATTCAGGTGGTTTCGTTTGTATTGTAGGAGTTTCAAGAAAGCATCAGGTTCAAAAAATTTCTGAAACACTGTGCCTCACACTAGTTTTCACACACTCTAACGCAACCTTCCCGGTAACAAATCCCGACGCGCTGAGTGACGGAGGAGCTTAGAAGAAAAACCCACAAGTAAGATTGGAAGAACTTTTTGGTAAGCTGTGCTTTGGGTACTGGAGGCTTGAGTGGCGTAAGCATAGAAAAGGCAACAATCGCATCAAGTATCTCATTTTACTCTGGCCCTCTTCAATTGTTTAGCTGCTGCTACTCTGGCTACTATACTCCATGAAACGAATGCGTTGTGTCGATTCCGACTGCAACGAATGGAACAAACTCCATGTAACGGTATCCATTCTGTTCACTCTCTCTCCATGGAGGATTTCTGCCCACGATTTGCACCAAAATCGTGTGTAGTCGAGCGATGAAGATCTGTAGATCTAACCATTTGTGGAAAGCAACTTCCGAAGTTGGAGTGTTCATCCGCCGACGACGACGACGTTCCTAATGTGGTATTGTATGAGTCGATTGCGCTATAATATGCTGTTGTGAACATGAGACGTCTGAATACGCGCAAATTAGCCCCCAACATGTCGTCGCTACTAGAGCTATCCAGGCCTATCTACATAGGATCACATGCGTTATTCCACCACATATCCACCACGCACACATAACGTCTTCCACAATATTTATGACCCGTTCACAATCGCAAATACACAGAGGATTTACCGGAACATGCTTCCGCTACATATGAGCGACTCATTAGCGGGAAGCTTTTTTTCCTTTTCAACCCAATTTCCTCTCATTATTTAAGGTCGTCATTTTGCATTCACAAGGCCCACATGCTGGCAATTCGGATTATTCGTCCAGCCGTTTATACGGCGCTTTCACACATTTCTTCTTCCACTTCTTTCCATCTTATTTAGAGTTTCAAGCATGACACTATGATATACAACTGCTACAAATTTATTACTTTCTATAATGATCTTCACAGGTAAGTGCATAATTTTCTACACGAAACGAAATCGGTGATCCATCAATTTAAACGAGACATTAACTCGAACGTATTCCGAGAGTCAGCTAACTCAGCAATTATTTGCTGTGTCTTGGAGGACTTTTGTGGTTACTTGACTTCTTCTTTGTTGGCTTATGGGGTGTAGACGCGAACTACAAGTGATGCCAATGGCACCATTTCTTGCATGAACCGTGAAAGGTACGAACGCCTGTTCATCGTCTCCCCTCTCATCCTTTTGTGTTGAGCCAACTCTTGTTGTGTGCACATATTTGGATCTTTCCCCTTCCTCTGGCTATCCACGTCCGTTCAGCACACTAGACGGCTTTTGCGACTCGAGGAGACTGAAAGGGGAAAAGTCAGCGGGGGGTCGTCGCACGTATACCTGGTCCACGAAGAAAACTTGGTGATTGAGAGCTCGGCTTCACAGGCTGCCTCAGCGGCCTGTTTCCCATCCTACCAAAATGTGCATCCTTTTCAAGGTGAGTGTCTTACTTTGCTTCAAGTGGATGAGAACTCCATAAGTGGAAACTTGTCGTCTGTTCGCATCCTTTCGAGCGTCAATGCACGCATCACTAGCTAAAAGCATTTTCGCTAATGCTAAAGCTGACGGAATGATTGTTAGCGATGTGCAATGGCGAGAGAAGCACTCTGCCTTACTACTCTCATTGTCGGTTAGGCACGCTCATTGAAGCCCGTGATCGTGGCTGGATAGAGTATTGTCATCGCCGCGGCCATCAGCGCACATTCGAGCATACACCTTGCATCCATCGCTCTTATTCACTTCTCTGGCCCTTATAATTCACTCATCAAAACGGCTATGACCAAGAAGTTCCGCCCGCCCGACGATGTGAGTACGGTTATTCATTTGTGTGTGCGTGTGTGTGTACAAAGCACAGCCCTTCGCACACTAAAGTTTGTCTGAACTTATAATGAACAATAAACCATTTCGGACGCCTGTGTTCGTCTCGTGGGCTCTACGAGGAGTGCGCGATTCTCTGATGCAAACTGATCCACTGGCAGCCGCACTGACGCAGAGGTCGAACAAGTCACGACCGTTACCCACGATCTCACGGACACCGTTACTACTACAGTTCACGCCGTTCGGGCCTCCAGTGGTTCCATCGTGTGGGTTTCTCATCTCATCGAATTCGCTTTCAGTTAGTCCTTCATCTAATTTGGCTCATCGCCCAATCATGCTGATTTAATAAATTCAAGTATGATGATGATACTGCCGAAATCGATTTAGTGGCCTAGTAGATTAGCTTTTGGATATGACAGAGAGGTTGAATTACAATCATAGTGCTCTCATGACAAATGTTATGAGGATGTTGTTTGACCTTTGAACGTACTTGAGCTCGAGGCCTTGACGTCCCATCAATCAATGTGGAGAGTTTTTTTATCTGCGAATTTTGAATAACCAATTACATCTGTAGTGCAGAAAGGGCAGTTCATTTCCGCTTTCGCTTCCATGGTGCTTCGAAAATCATTCACTTCAATCGGGCTTCTGATGGGAGAGGGTTTGTATGCTAGTTCTAGAGAAAATAATTTCATAGCGTTCTTCGAACTCCAATTCTGCAAGCTTTCTTGGCTTTCTGCACTTTATGTCTATTCCTATAGAAACCCTTGTTTCGTTTCTAGTTTATTGAGGCTGCCGATGATTATTTGGTTTCCGGTGGACTTATGTGGTCCTACGAACAAACTTGTTCCAAATCTAGTATGTACATCAATAGTTTTCTGATTGATTCGACTTCGTACTAGTATGACATAGGAGCTCTGATTTACCCCTTCCTATTGAGAGACCGAGCTTCGAATTTTTTTGTGTTTGTAACCCGCGTCTTAAACTAACACCAGCTGTTTCGGTGAGAAGAGCGCAGGAAAATGCAAGGCGTTCAGCGTTTGACTTGTACTAACAGTAAGAGTGAAGAGCCATACAGCGAAACACCTGTCTTTCTGGTGATCAGATCGCAAGCTTCCGAACTTGTCATTTCCGGACAAGCTTGTACCTAACAGCGCTGTGCAGTGTTATGTAATGGGTTAGGGAAACGAGAAGGAAGAAAAAACTCCCAACAAGTTGGACTATCGCCATCGTGTCAGTGATTGGCGCATTTGTTCGAGTGCGAAGCTCAAATTCTGACTTGTACTCATCGCTTTCGCAAATGTTCCTAGTCCTTTCTCGGCTTTCACCGAGCAATATTTTTCGATGCCATTGCTCGTCATTTTCACCAGTTCTGCATGTCTCAATGCCATCAGCCATCCCCCGCCATGGGTATCTCTCGTCAATTTGATCGTGTCGGATTTCTTCTTTGGGTGATTCACATGTGTTTTGACGCTGGTCTTAATCCATTCGCATCTGCTATTCTTATTTCAAGCTTCAACAGATTTAACTTTGTTCTGGCTTGCCAATATGTAGTCAATAACTGAGGTGATGGATGAACAAAAGAACTTTTTCGTGAATAGTGTTACTATTCCTTGAAAACTTTTTAATGCTCTTCCGTTCTCGAAGTCCTCAATCTCGTGCTTCGAGGATTATGATGTCGAGCTAGCTCGGTTTTGAGCTTCAATGTAAGCGGGAGTTCTTGCTTAACGGCTGCGCATCTCCACACATCCTCCCATAGTGCACGATTTCTGACGCTATATAAGGAGGTCTGTATCGATCCTATGACTCCCAAGTCACAATGCCCGAACTTGACATAACAAATGACTTGGCAGCGGCTTTTCACTCGCGCAACACAGCGGCCTCCATCCACATTTAATAACGAAAAGCTGCAGAATATCGCTGATACATTTGAAGAGTTCCGCAGCCGCGGTCACCGCCCACCGCTCGACGCGCCTTGCGTGTACACGTCGACTACCGTAATGACCAATCGACAACGAGACAATCAATTATTTGTCACCGTAGCGCATTCACTACAGTATCGCGTTAGAGTTCGTCACACTGTAGCTCATATGGAATGAGAGAGGAACACCGCAGTCGTCTAGTCTATGCGCACTTTACTTTTTCACCTTTTGAGTACTCATGTAAGAATGCATGAGCATGGAATAGAAAATGAGAGGCGGTGGGAGAGAGGAAAGTTAAAGGATCAGCGCATGTTTGTCCGGCCTGCTAGTTTTTATGGGAACTTTAATGCGATTTTTTCGCAAACTTCATGCAATGATTTATGCGCAATAAAGAAGGCCGCCGGTCAAACCTTTCATCCACTGCCGTATAAAGTTTTATGCTCACGGAAACTCGGGGGTGATTCCCTCTTGTCCGACATCCACATCCTCTCCCACACACGGAAGGACAAACATGTGCATATGTTCCTGCGCCATGCGTGATACCCGCAAATGCATTTCGTATCCCTAGAGATCACTGCTGCAACGGCTACTTGCATCATCGTCCTGAACAGGACGCTAGAACGGCGCGTTCGGCTAGTCGCCCGCTTCTGGTCAAGCGTTCGGTTGTCTTGAGTTCTCTTAAGCAAGGCTTGATGACATTATGATGGATCACCTTTCCACACTTTTGAAGATCAGTTCACCTGTCATCAGCACGTTTTGATCCTTCGTGATTTTACAGTGCATCTTGTCCGAAAAATTGAGGTTAATTGGGCGCTCTTCCAACTACAGACGTTCTAAATTGTTGTCATCAGTTACGTCGCAGTCTCCGTGGAGTAATATGTCAGCTTGTTCTCATCTCTCTTCCGACACCAACAGTAATGGCGCCGTTGGCCGGCGTGAAGTCCCACTTGTTGGTTGGAATTTCGCGCGTTTCTTCTCGATGGCCTCCATCGCTCGTGCGATGAGCTCCTTCAAAATCGTCGTCAAGGGACCAACAATAAGTAGCAGCGCCAAGAAAAAAATAAACGACTCATTCTTGCCTCTTCGACAATCCCAATCGGCTACGACTATTCCTGGAGATCAGCTAGACTGACGACTTCTTGTCGCTGAAGCAGCACAAGCTACAACACGACCATGCTGCAGTCGGTGAGCGCGCATCTGATGGACGAGCGACGTCAATCGCGCCTCACCGTCGAAGACCGCCGAGGTTCACGAAGAGGCACTCTCGGCGACGCCCTGGTCGGCTTACATCATCACCCTCCACCACAGTGGTACGGTATTGGCGTTATTGAAGATTTTCAACCGTCTGTTGGAACGCCAGCGGACAATGCGATCAGCTGGGCGATTCTGAATACACTGCCGAAACGCGGACCAGTTTTAAAAGCTCGAAATCGATGTGCAGGTAAGAACGACCGGTACTATCATTTGTTAGCTGTTCTTAACAGTATGTGCGTTGTTGTTAGTACTGGGCGTGGCAACAATCGGCTAGAAGAGGAACAAAATTGTCAGCCCCTGATGGCGTCTAATCGCCCTCCCACACTTTTAGCGCGATCTTCATCGAATTCAGCGAGTAGTGGCGGTTCATTGTCGGCGCAGCCATCAACCGGCCTCGCAGCTGCAGCAACGACAGCAGTGCAATGTTGGAACGTCGTCTTTTGTCGTGTTTTTTTTTGCAGTCATGTCAATGCTCTTGTGTTGGAACATGCATTCCACATGATCCGTTTTAGTCTTACATCATCACAGCAGTATGTCGGCTGCAAATCGGATCTCGTTCGACGCCAAGGTGTTTGTCGCCCCGCAGTCGCTTCTTAGCTAGCGCGTAATTTGAGAACACGCTTCCCGTTCTGCTCGAAACATTACGCGGCGACATCCTCGACATCCTCTCAACAGCTCTTGAACCACCGCTTTATCCAGTCTGAATCATCCGTTCAGTCACAGCTCCTTTTCTCTTCTTACCATTGAATACCACTGGTTGTGTATATATGTATGCATCAGCAGTATGTATATACGTATGAATGTGTGTGTATGTGTGCGTCTGTGTTAGTGCGAACATGAAAGAGCGTGTGTGTGTGTGCATCAGTAAGACGCCGCTGCCATGCAAATCCTTGCGGCAAACTTCGCCAAATTGGCCCACAAAGGCTTTTATTTATGTTTACACTCATATGTTAGTGGTCAGTAGACGTGGTGGCACGTGCCACTAACTCAGCTCTCGCTGTTTTTGACATTTTAACGCCAGCCACTCGCGATATCAATTGAAAACGGTCATTTTTCAAACGGGCGGCGGCTTCCGGCCACTAGCGTCGACGCGACTTCGCGTATGCCTTCGAAGAGTTGCAGGTGGCCGCTGAGGTCGCCGCCTCAGTGAGTCGCGCGGCGCGTTAAAATGTCGCCGAAATGCTGTCTGTTTCACTAATCAGTGCAATGATATGCGTCCTTCGCTACCCCTTTTGTTCGTGAGAGGCCGGGCGGCGTCCGAGTTATTGGCTTGGCGTCGCCCCGAAAGCCTCCATCCTCCTCACCCTCAACTTTTTATGCTCTCCAACCTAATAAGCAATATAGGCTCAAACGTGTTCGATGTGCCGTGCACGTGTGCGATGTAGATGTGTGGGCTGTCTTCAGCCGAAACTGATCGCCCATTCACATTCACTCATCCTCCGATCTATCTCACTATGTTCTAAAACATCTAAGGTTTGCAGTGCTGGCGTCCTTAGGCGCCGCTCTTAGCTGGCGGTATGTTCCTACGCAAGTTCTGGAACCAGTGGACGCTCGAGGAGAACGCACGTCGTATGACCATTACCGTGCTTCCCTCTGGCACGAAGAAGGTCCACCTCAGATCACCTAGCGAACTTGCCGAATTATGTCCAGAGAAAACTCAAGATACAGGTAATCACATGGTGAAATCACACTCATTATTTCCTCTTGACTTTGTTCGTTTACTCTGTTTTTTCTTTCATCAGTATTGATGGCTCCTGGATGGCTAGAATTACTGGACTCGCCCTAAGTCTCAGAGGGCATATTTGCAGAAAGTGCTTAGATGCAGAGCTCCAAGGAACCCGAAACTCGTGTATCTCCTTGATAGTGCTAACAATCGATTTTTTGCTATTTTGATGCGGAATTTCTGGGACAGTGGAGTAATTGTAATATCGCCGAACAGTGATTTCTGCTGTACTATTCTAGAATCTGCTTTCACTGTGCAATTTTAGAGTTGTATAATGCTCGCTTTGGTGATTTCATTCGAAGGGTGCAGCCTATTGAGCACTAGTGCTAAGTGTGTAGACGAAGGCTAAACTCCACTAAACAAAGCGCATTGATTGTCGAGGGCAATTTAGTAATAATTTGCTTCACGAGAGTTGTTGCCGTTTGAAAATCGCTTTTTCGTACCCGCCATGGATTTGTGTATGTGTGCAACTGGTGGCATAGTTATACTTTTCGTCAGAGGTTTTCGGAGGGCAAGTCGGTTCAAAACCACTTCTGAAAAATGAGCCTTCGCTTGCGGCAAAGTACCGATCAATTATGCAACTTAAAAATCTTTCCTATGCTGAAGTGATTAAATCCTACTGGTAATTGGTAATCAATGGTCAACGTTTTTTTTAGTACAGAAACGGCCCCATCGATCATGGTCCAGCGTGCAAAATTGAGCCACGTGTAGATGAAATTATTATCTGAGCAAGTGATCTTCAGAGTTAAATTGTTAAATCTATCTGGGAACACGGTGAGAGAAGTATCCTCCTGCAAGGTATTGCAGGCAATTGACAGTTTTATGCAGTGATCAATGTAAGGTTTTGTGGTGTTATTTTCTGCGCAATTCATCACTCGTCATGTCAGTCGGGCACATGTCACGATGATGTTCGGAGCTAATTCATTAGAAAACTGCGATGTGGTGATGGTGGCACCTGTGAAGATTAGGGCTGAATGGGCTCCTCCACGAACACGTGCGCATTTTCGCGGAACTGTGCACAGCACGATTTTGACTAGAACGTTTTTCACTCTGTTTGGCATATTCATACAGCGCTTGAAATTACCCAGAAGAACTTGACGACCAGTAGTATCCAACAGTCATGAATTCGGAATGAAAGTTGTGTTCGAAATGAAAGCAAGACACTGAGAGCTACATGATGCATGCAGAATTGTCCTTTGTGTCAGGCGACCTCGACAGATATTTCTTCTCTTATCCATCTTATGGTCTTGATGGAGCCGAATGAGGCGGTGACGACGGCGGTCACGTTAAGCCAAATCAACCCAGTGATGTCCTGTCTGGCCGAGGTTTTCCGCTATAAATCAAGCTGTTCATTGGTTTCCCCTCAAACGCGACTATTACCGCAATTCAGTGCAAGCTCTGGTGCACTGCTCTCTTCAAATGCCTCTGATTTATGTGTACTCTTGTTCAAGACCTGTCAAATTTGCTTATCGCATCATGGTAGCAGAACGAGCACTTGAATTCGCCCGCATGGACTATCCTATTCAAGCATCACGCAACGGGTTGTTCAGCTTTAGCGACATCGGCTAGAGCTGAAAAGTAGGTAATTAGAGTGAAATACTGCCACCACGATGTCATGACGATCATGGGTAAATAGGCGTGTTAACGATGACACTCGCACAAACATATTTTCATAAATCGACATCGTGGGGTCATTTGCTGGTCGCACTCGACCATTGCAAAGACATTGCCGACACAGCCCGCATGCCAGACATGAATGTTTCATGTTAGCTGTTTCAGTTTGGCGCACACCACCCTATCACAGTGGAGTCCGCTTGATCAGTTGACGTCGGCCTTCTCGTTAGCCATTTATCTTCTAGTTCACTGCAATTATCTGGCGCTGAGAATCTGATGACGTTCTTGTGAAAGGAAGTGAAATTCCCTCTAACGACGGCACTTGGGGGCATTCTCTGAATGTGGACACTGTTCATTTTCTTATCCATTTGCATTCGCACAGAGCACCAACGCTTGGATCGCTGAGAAGTTTCACTCCATCTTTTGCTTTTTTCTTAACATCCAGTCTGGACGGCTGTAACGACGCGTCCCACCACCATAATTCTTCCTCCGGATTCTTGCTGCTCTATCCCATTTGGCTGTGATCTATTGTATCCCGAATATTTTTGCATGGAACGCCGAATACAGCTGCTATTCGTTAGCTTCGGTTCGAGCCAAGCCGCTGATGAGCCGGCCAACGTTCCGCGCTCAGCTCGTTGACGATTATGGTGTCAGTCCCGACACCGGTAACTGCGCCTACTCATCTTCTTTGTTTTGTTTCTGGCACCTTTCGTCGCCTGCACGCTCATCCAACACCGTCGTCACTGTGAGCTCATGAGCGTATTTTCGTGAACGTCGCCAATATGATTTTAGTGCGTCGTGAATTGAATTGTAAATCTCAGAGCCACCGGTTCGTTGTTGTTGGTTGGTGGCGCAGACGGTGACGGTGTACACGTCGGCGATACGCCGCATCCCTTCGTCGTAGATGTCTATTCATCTGTTCACAGTCATCAACGGTCGCTTATGCATGAATCCCTCCAATCTTCATTTGGCGCATTTTCCCGAAACTCGCTACTCCAAACGAACTTACTCCGTAAAGGTTGTTCTGGCAAGTCTGTTCAACTTCGATCATTCTTCGCTGTGCCCGAACATTTTTCGGGAGAGCTCTAGTGCCATCTCTCATCCATTCTTTTCAAAAGCTCACTCGTTTCGCACTCAAATTCAAGCAGTTCACCGAAATTTACAGAGAATCACCAGGCTAGACAATATCATTGAGACTGTATCCCAGAGGAATCGTCCACGGAAGAATCATAGTTCTACTCACCCATAAATCGCTGGCTGGAGAGCTATGTTAAGCGGAGCGTCGAGGTGAACAACTCCTCCGAACTCTCCCCTGCGTACAGACGCGCCATGAAAAAAATCGGGTGGGGCTTGTGTGGGCTGGCTTCGGAGCAGCTTAGCTACTAGAAGAACACGGTGAATATTGAACACTGTTCAAATGACCATAACTTTCTTCGGCGAGTTTTCAGTTTCAAAAAAAAGATTTGAAAGTTTCTCGACGAGATTTTTTTCTGCTAAGTGCTGAATTTGTGAAAAAAAAAATTGAGAAAAAGTTTGGAATGTGTTGGAAAACTTTCTTCTTCCTTATAGGCTTGAAAGTGGTGGATTAGTCATACCTCATATGGTGATACTCTTAAGTTGTTGACGCTGAAAATTGTTTCACAAGAATGCTGGGTTGTGAACAAAAACTTTCGCCCCAGACGGGACTCGAACCCGCACCTTTTGCTGTCCGGGCAAGTGCGCTACCAGTAACGCTACCAGGTCACCATTTCGTTCCAACTCGGCTTTTCATGGTATACGTACCATAGCTTTCAGCACTCACACGTATAACGTGTTGAGCCGGTTAGCCGATTCGAGTTCCGTCTGGGGTGAAAGTTATGTTCACAACCCAGCATTCTTGTGGAACATTCGCAAGGCGAACTGCGTCCAAAAACAGCAGTTAACAATCAAAAACGAGCTGAAAATTGTATTTTTTGTTGTGCTGTAGAACCTTCCTGTCATTTCGCACCGTCCATCCCTGGATCCTCTT
>KZ346875.1:29213-39360 GCA_002352805.1 Teladorsagia circumcincta | reverse complement strand
TCTCAAGCTGTTGACGCTGAAATTGTTCACAAGAATGCTGGGTTGTGAACAAAACTTTCGCCCAAACGGGACTCGAACCCGCACCTTGTGCTGCCCGGGCAAGTAACGCTACCGGGTCACCATTTCGTTCCAGCTCAGCTTTTCATCGTATACGTACCATAGCTTTCAGCACTCACACGTATAACGTGTTGAGCCGATTAGCCGATTGGAGTTCCGTCTGGGGTGAAAGTTATGTTCACAACCCAGCATTCTTGTGGAACATTCGCAAGACGAACTGCGTCCAAAAACAGCAGTTAACAATCAAAAACGAGCTGAAAATTGTATTTTTTGTTGTGCTGTAGAACCTTCCTGTCATTTCGCACCGTCCATCCCGGGATCCTCTTGGTCGCTCGTATTCACACGTATTCACATCTCCGTTGTAGAGAGCGGGAACTGAACGGCATAGCCTCAGGCATCGGTTGAACTTGCTCATGACGGCGCGAGGCGCAGTTCCCATCCACTCTCAAACAGTCTACCGCTGCTCCGATCATTGTTGATCATGGCACTCACAGTCCATCCTTCCCGCTGTACCTTATACGACCCCCTCCCTTCCGTTGAGGGTTTCTTGAGCATGCGTGACCCATTTTTTGCGACAAGAACAAAAAGAGCCATAAATGCGCCTGTTTTGGTTAATAATTCGCGATATCAGTAGGGATCTTACGCGTTGAAATTTCCGGCGTACATCTGCCACAAATGTTGGCGACGGCAACGATTCCCACTTGGTTCTCGGAGTGCCTTCACTACAAATTCTTCTTGGCCTTTTCCACTTATTTCAGTAACATTTCTCCTTTCTACTGCATCCTACCCTTTCGATCGTTTTGCCCTTTTGTCAAAATTCAACGCTGTAACCCGATTTTTTCAACGCGTCACCTAATGCCTGGCTGCCACAAAGCGCACTTCTTTCCACGCATTCTCTGACTCCGCCCTATCTACCAGCGATCGTCCCAGAGTGTTTTCCGTAGATTTTTTTCTCTTTGGAAACTGAATCTTCTTGCGTGAACTTTCTCTCCAGTGATCACAACAGACGTATTCATGTCGAGAAAGAATGCGAGAATTTTTCGTGAACAAATCCTTAAACCGATCCACTAGGGCAACTACTGGCAAACTCCTGCGCTGCTAAGTAGTACTGACCTATATCTAACTTTAGCTTTCTGGAAGTTCTCTAACCTGGGAATTTGTGATACATGCTTCTTGCGCTAACGCACCATATACGAATAGGCAGGTTGCGCGTTAGCATGGGAATAATGAATGAGTCCCATCACTAGTTGGGGTTGAGAAATGTCCCTGTCGCGCGTGTTTACATGGGTATGTGCACATAATCCTGAGACGTTCGACTGCGGTCGATCACCTCTTCAGTACACTACTTCCTTCGCTTTGACACCCACCACCCGTCGGTCACCACCGCTCCACCTTTGGCTATTTCAAAAGCCAACCACTCCGAGTTGTGAACTGCTTCGAACCCTACTTATTGCCACCTGTTTAAGGGAGGCACATAGCTGGGACACACATTACTGAATTCGGTGGCTGACATCGCTACACTTCCTACTACTTTTGTCTGTCAGTGCGTGCACCCTTCTTTTGTGGCGCGCTCACGCCCCAAGTCCGTTTCTTTCTTTGATGATCGACGATTGTGAATAGTGCTATTCGGAAGTGCTAAAATGCTCGGCGCTGAATCGCTGCAATCAGGCGCTCAACCAGCGTCTTGATCGCAGTCGATGTGTCGCCGCGTATGTTCTTCTACGGGCCGCGAGTGCGGCATGTGTCGCCGCGGATGATCTACACGCAAGCATTCCGCAACGAGCAGTTCAGTCCTGCGGTTGCACTATTCTCAGCGGCTGGACTTATTCGTACCACCGCTGGTATTCATCAAGAGGAACGTGCCGCAGCAGCCGCCGCCGCCTCTAAGAAGCATGCTGCCACAGCTTCACAAAGTAAGTTCATGTCTCCTCAGCTTTTCTATTCGAAGGCTGAATGTTTGAGTGTTCGGTGACCAGAAAGTAAGGCTCCAAAAGGTTTATTCATGAGAATTAGGAAAAGAAAAGAACCTTCTGTGTCTCCTCATGAATTCAGACATACATACCGTAGGAGGTTTAGGAGAGCACTATCCTGCCCTTTCAAAATTAATGAAGAGAGGAAATGGTTGAATGCAGGGACTATGGAGGGGTTTTCAACTACGAAATCAATCAAATATCTCGAAATGCTAAGTGAAGACACATTGTCAGCGTCAACGCAACGTCTCTAAGACTCGAGATTAAATCGCTATGGGCTTGCCTGATATTGCAAGCAATTGTTAATACATAGTACTGCAATCAACCCGGCACTTCCTTGAGTACTCTTGTTAAAAGTAGTATTTGTTACTGCGTATACATTGTTTACATTATTCACCAAAACATGAACGTGTTTACACCATTCATATATACATAGCACATATATTTACATATAATTGCATCGCCTATGTGTAATGTTAGATATCTGAACGTCTTCCTTCACCTTTCTTCTCCACTAACTGCTTCACAATTCTTCATCGGACATGAAAGTCGCATTTTTGGATGGACCGCAAATTTCTATTCCAAGGCCATGTCCATTGCTGATTGAGAATCTTCATTTGAGAGGTGAAATCACTCCTTACGATGTCATACTCAATTTGGTTCATCGTATTAGTCGCCACCAGCTGCTACTTCTGAAGTATCCCCTGATTGTGCCAAGTGACCACTTATGACAGCTAACGTCAGCAGTAGATGGTAGAAAAATGACCTCTTTCTGTAATGTTCTCAATAGGCCTTCTGAACACTTGGCTCGAATCGCTCGACAAATTCGAGCTATTCGAGCACCAGAGATCGTTACGGCGTTCTACCAACAATAACACCAAGATTAGCCAGCCACGTTGTCGGATGATGGCAAGCGGAGCATCCCAATGTCCTACCTCTTCGTACTATCCCTCTCTGGAAACTTACTGTATTCATCACCATTTGCTAGCATTTCGAGAACTTATTCGAAAGTGCTAGCTCGTCAGACTTTATGGCTTTACGACTTTTTCTACTCCTCTTCTCTCATATCAAAAGATACCCTCAATTGAAGATTCTGCTTTAATACTGGGCAGAAGTAATGCAGTTGTATGGCGTAATCGCTATAGAGCTTTTCAAAAACTTACTTCACTTTTTACTACTACCGTTAACAGTTTCTACTAGCTAGACTGTGTTAAACATAACAAAGATTCCGAGGCTCATCTCTGCTCACCGTCGCCTCACCATTTCTAGCAAAAGGATTTCCTAGTTTACCACTTATTTTACTTACTTAATAGTTAGTATGTGCCATTCGCCGCATTCGCCGTGTTGCCTTCCGTTTTATGCGGATTTTATGGCCGAGCACGTTGCGACTCGCCGTCCATGGTGTGCCAGTGCGCTAAACGTGGCACTCGAACTGGGGTGATCACCCGTGCAGCTTTTTTGTCGGCTGCCTTTTTTCTTTCACCTACAGAAGCTTGACCTTACCAGTAGTTGCTGCTCAGCGTATGTTTTGGTGTCAACAAACTGACTACAGGCCATAACTCCTTCAGCTTCTTGTCGACCTTTCATCACCCTCTGCATCTCTCTCATTTCACTAACTGACACCTGTCATCAGTGTCAAAGTGGCAAATTCGCAAGCTTTGGATATCATGCATTCACAATGCTCACCGGACCACTGCGTCTAACATGTGATGATCTCACCGCGACACTTGGACGTGCTCCAACTGGTCGCACAGTGTAAAGGTTTGCTTTAGATCTCTATCAATTATATCCACTTGATTTATAACACACGCGCTTTCTGATGGTAGGTAGTCTCGCGTATAACTCGTTGCGATCCCTCTGTCCTGCTCTCTCTCTCTCTCAGCAACAACCTAAGTCTTGATTTCTGCCGAGCCAGAACCATGGCGTGCAAGATCCTCCTTCATGCTTTTTGTTTTTATTACAACTAGGTTGAAGCGGTAAAAAATTAGCGGATTTACGGGCGCTCTCCGTAACCAAAAATCGGAAGCGTTGCCTTTCCGCGTCATTCTAGCGATAGACATCAAAGACAGGGTGAGTCCTGGGCAAGGTTTTATGGGTTCGTACTATATGTTATTTTAAGCAGGGGATCATGGCTAATGAGCCGGCATTGGCTTTCGGAAAGGCCTTGAAGGTGGAATTGATTCGAAAAATTAAAAGAATGTTCTCAAAATCCAAATACTTCGTTCCGCCCATTACAAATTTGCACCCTGACCGCGCTCGATTGAACAACTGCAAACGCTAACCATCAACAGCGCAGTTTTTTTTTTGACAAGTGTCGTGTCTAACCTCTTCCCCATCCCTCCTTCCCCAGGATGTGACCAGAGGTGGCCTTACTAATCTCAGGATGGAGCCAACACGGCGGCTAACTCTGCTTGCAAACCATTTTCGCCAATTGATAGTCGTATCTTCACTGATGTAAGCGGCACATTGGTGAGGCAATGTGTCTTCAATAATATTTTATAACCCATTCTCATGCCTTACTTTTTACATATTGATAAGGGTCATCTGGTCAAGGACCAGATGACGACTCCACTACGTTTACACCGGCAGGAGTTGAAAAATCTCGGAATAAAAGGATATCCGTTCTGGTGGTGCGCTGTACTGCAATATAATTGGAGCAACTTGCAGCGATTCCTTCGTCTGATACTGCACAATTCCTTATATTTTGAGTGATGACGAGCGAGAGTAGGGCCGCGTAAACCCCCAGATCTGTCGCTACATACTACTGAGTAAACTTTATTTTTCTCACCGCCATTCTTTGGAATATCATTTTGTGATGAGCTTTTTTCTGTTGATCTGCTGAAATGAACGCCCATATGTACTAGCTCATCTCTAATAACGTTGCCACTAATTGCTTGGCAAGGAATGTGAAGTCAAGGCAAGGATGTCCGTAGAGACCCTCCACCATTTATCCAACCTTGGCATAGAATGACAGCGTAAGTATTGCCTAGAGCTCCATACTTGTTCATAGTGCAAGCTATTAGCATCGCAGTCATTTCCGATAACGGCGAAAGAAATGACCGAGGAACGCGCTAGCTCTTGAGGTACATGACCTGCTATAACGGATACCTCGGCATCGAGTGGACGCCATTAATTCATGAGAGGTCTCATTTCTGCTTCGGAATGCTCGCCAGTCAAAGCATCCATCAGTGCGGTCTTAGTCTCTATGTGTGGCTTCGACATCAGGAAATTCATCTGTTTGTTTCAAGTGCAAGCGGCATATTTCATGTTTATACGGGTATTAGCGTTCGCGAAGGGCGAATCTTCTGTTCTTGAGCTGGCTGAGTCCAAGTAAAATGTTGGACAAAGACTGGGTGAGCCAGCAATATATAGCCATATAGCCATCCGTCGCCCAGTAACAGCTGACGTTGCCTCTTGACCTATAGGTGTGACTTCGTATAAGAAAATGACGCCCTGAATTCTTAGTGTTTGTTGCTGCCGTTTTCCGGACATCCCGATCGAGCCATCCATCCGCCACTTTCGTCTTCTCCTCACTTGACCTCCGCCGACGGGACTCGGCCGCTGATTATGCTGGTAGCTGGCGGACATATGATAAGCCCGCCCACTAGCCTGCTTCGTTTGGACTCACTGCTTGGAAGCACCCTAACACCTCATACGTGGTTAGCGTGGCGTAAATTTCAACGCCTTCTGCTCATCACAAGCCATGTTCTTCTATTCGCCGAATGCTCGACTATCAACGAGCATCTCAGCGCGCCGTCAGACCCTCTCTCACGCTACCTTCCTGAATGTTGGCCATCTCGACACACGTCTCTCCTACCAAATTCCGGAAATACTATCTCGTCATTCTACGATCGAAACCCAAGAGTTACTACGGAACCTTCCCGAGGAACTTCGTATTGAGGAGAGAAGGAGCTTCGCGTTGCCGTTTCGGCACGATCTGCCTGCCCAAGACAGAGTCGAGCTCTGTGCTTCACCAGTTTCACCTGTATTCTCGACCAATGAGCCTCGTCGAACAAGTCGGCAGCAGAAGGTCTTCCTTCGTCGTCCGACTATTTCCATCCAAGACGACGGAAAAATCGTTATAGGTAATTTTCTACTTCCTGTGAGAACGTAGTTCTATCTCATTCCCATTTCCTCTTCCTGTGTTTTTGTCATGGCGACATCCGAGCACATCGACGTGAGCTGTGTGGTGTTCTTGAGGAGAAAACACCACACTGCTTTCGGGATTAACTGCTTTGCCCGGAAATTTTCGGTAATTGAAAGTTGTATAGGGTTCGAGAGCGACTCAAAGCAGAATCTTCTGCCTTGTTAGCTGCGATGCGGATGTGGTTGATGTCCGTATGAGTAGAGATATATTTATCGGGAATTTCTGCTTTGCACTGCAAACTCTATTATAAGCCGCCTAGGGGCGAGCGGCCATCGGCGGCCAATTTGTTACCAGTAGTCATTGCTTTAATAAAAAACTGCGTTGCACCTCAGTCAACAAAGAAGTCACTTTTAATGATACTAGACTAAATCTAATACATTGATGGATCATCGATTTGGTCGCAAGAGTAGCTTGCATAATGACCATAAGACTTGCGCTGATTAGGCGGTCAAGGCGTAACGTCCGACAGGACGTATCAAACAGTGTCTCCGTGCCAGGGCGACCAGTATCTGCAGAGTAAAACCTCGGGGGTGTTGAGTATAGGTGAGTGTTGTGAAGTTTCTTATGCACTTTTTACGAGTACAATCACAATCAATAATCGAAGTAATTTCAGATCATGTGACAGCTAGATGGGAAGGTGTGCCATTGAATTCACAGTCGGCGTTAATTGACGCCGATGATGGCGCCACTGTCATCACTGACACCATCAAAGACGATGCCGAACGACAAGAGCCAAAAAGCTGCCCACAGCAAACCGTCAAGGTAATTGGCCTGTTTATAGCCAATCTAGTCTCTCCTATTTAGTTCAATCTCTACGAACTCTTTTTACTTCGTAACTGGCTTTTCAGCGCATATCCGCTCAATACAACTGTCCCGCATTAAGTGAGAGATTCAACTGTGATTAACCCTGATCGCACTATTCTCTCGGAAGAACCTTAGGATACTTGATAATGTCATTGCGGGGATAATCGTGAAATTGCCAGTTTCTCGCTGATGTAAAACTTTTTTCTTCCATTGTGGTTCCACCACGGGGCCGCTAACTCGGATTGGTTTGGTGAATGTTAACCATGAAAAATACGCTCATTCATAGCACATAGCGCCTAGGGACGAGCATAGCTGCCTGGCTTGGACCTGTGCTCGTTTTTCAACGACAAAGCCGCTTTTGGCACTGGAGTACGCCGTGAAAAGATAGCACGACAAATGCGTGCGGCGATGAAATATGAGCGATGACAAATGCCTTCGGATTGTGCGTTGGAGAATTGGTTGAGGTCTGCTGAGTATCATCACTCACTTCAATGAGATCCGCTTAACAGCCGTTGAAGTCGTCGCCTAAATATCGACTGCGCTGTACATACACGCGTAGAAGAAGCTCAGATATCAGGGGATGAGGTGATATGGAATGCTGATAAAGCTGCACTACCGATTGGCAAGATTTTGAGAAGTATTAGGTGTCACACAACTCCCAAGACAATACCCATGAAAAATGCTCGTTGTCCTGAAACTTGTGGCGCTCATGTCGTCATCAGCGTTCACCTTACACTGCTGCCAACAAACAAAGATAAAGTTTCTGAACAAGATTGAGTTGAACCGCGTTGTTATTCGAACCTGAAAAAGCTAACAATAACATATGGCAGTGCTCGGGTTTTGCGGAGAGACCGAAAATCTGGAACTATTTCGTAAAGGTTCTAACGGGTAGGTGAGCCGCGAGAGGGCAGTTGACGTCCTTTTTCATTTTTGGCATCAACACATAGTTCTAATGCGAACATATCAACCGATGCTCTTTATTTGGTGGAACTAAGCTTCAGAAACTTACTGGCAATTACCTCAGATTCAACTGGCGCTTGCCTGAGGAAGTGAGAGTGCATGCTGCTCCCGCTTTTCTGGAGACAGTGACTTTTAACCCTTTGACGACCGCGCACACTAAAGGTGTCTGGCGCGTGCGACCGCGCGTGTTTTTCGTGAGGGGCATCCGTAGTCCTATTACAGGTGTTTTTTCGCGTTAAGCACAAGCAGTTTCCGGACCATCCTGTGAATGAGTCTTTGGAGAGGGTACCTATCTAATCGTTGCTCGAAGTTCGGAAACTATCAGAATAAAATAAGGAATGAAGAAAATTATTGCTTAGGAGTTTTCTGCCGTGGCCCGCCGACGGGCCATGCGGTCGTCAAAGGGTTAATTGATCTCTACGCATTTCCGTTCAACACCATAGATGTATTAGGTTCAGAATGACCGTTTCAAGAAATTAGAGCAGCATTTGCTTGTAATTTCAAAGATCACCATAAAAATAAGCACTGATAATATCGAAACGATGAGGTTAGACCTACAAGCTTTGAGTGAAAGGCACTACAGCAACACAACGCCGTATCAAGAACATGAAAAGCTCTTATTCGAAAAAGTGCAAAGAATCCTATTCGGAAAAGCTAAGGGGTAGCGCCGAGCCCAGTCAACCAATCCCGCAGACTGTGACATAACCTTTTTGATTCCGTTTTCCGGTATCCAAATTCCACAGAGCTAAGCAATGGGACCCATATCGAAAACAAGGTCTGCTCTTTGTGGCTCAGTAATTACTTTCATGAATTTTCATGCTAATGTTGACCTGTTTCTACATCTTTTTTACACTAATACAATGACTAACTTGTAGTATTAAGTGAAAATTTTCAAGCTGCTTCATTGACCCCTCATATTATCTCTGTACGTTCCAGTATATCAAAATCCTCACGCCTCATGTCATACTGGTCGCTGTACTCATTGGTTACTTGTGCCTCGGAGCCTGGATACTTATGCTTCTCGAAACGAGAACGGAACTTTTAGCACGATCGAGAAAACTTGTCCGGTATGTGCTGCCGAATAGCCGTTGCCAAGACCAACCTTAACATGGCCTTTGAACAATTTCTATTTTCAGACTAACCAATATGATGTCCAATTTTACCGCGGACAGTTGGCGGATACTGAACGAGGCCCAACATGGTGGTCGCTTAGTTGACGAACAAGATTGGGCGGCGGCGTTTCGGTATTTACTACTCGCTTTCATTTACTATTCCACTGATATTTACCAGCTCTGCAGTGCCTACTTTCCTCGATATTACTAACGCTTAATATCCTGCGCTACTCAAGGCCGCCATTTATTGCGGAAATGGGGGCATAATTGTTGTTTTTGCTTGAATAAGAGTGGCTGCGGCACTTATTGTGAGAGACGAGCTGATTCGGGAAACCTGCTGTGATGGGCACCCTACGATAACCATTTTTGATCTTGTAACTTGAAGGATGCTTTACAGAACACTTCGTAATTGCTTGATAGGGGTTATTCACGGTCTCAATTAGGCCTTCTTCTAACGTCCATTTGACGCTGATAACCTTCAAAGGAATCCTGCGCCCACTATGGCTTGAAACTTTAATTTTGGTTGAGCAAGTGATTTTGGGCGATGGTATTAGTGATGTCGGATTGGATGGCGGAGAGGTGCCCAACTAAGATCGAGTGAGCGCTATCCGCGTGCCTTTTTTGGCGCCACCCGCAACGCGACACGAAATTTCTGACGTGAACTAATTAGAAATGCAAAACTCCCCCATCTCAACCCAACTCGACGCGAATAACTGGAGTATGTTTCTCAGTATTCCCATCGATCATCTTACTGGGACACCCCGTATCCCGTATACCACTTTCTTCTGCAAGGTTCTATTCTGAGACACACCTACTACTACCGTCGCCCCGTGGGAATCTGCGGTTTTATTGTCGGGGTCTGATGAAAACAATCGGTGCTGCGTTGGCGCTCATCGAAACAGATGTGCCAGAGATTAGAGAACGACATGTAAGCGGAAGGCAACAAACGATGACGAGAGGCCATGTATTTTCAGGGAATGGATGCTGTCGGTAGCGGAAGTGGTCGACGATCGACGGCCGATCCGTCGAGAGTTGAACCGACCGGACGATCTTGCCAATATGCATAATAAGTGGACATTTCCAACTGCTCTACTCTA
>KZ346874.1:31087-48277 GCA_002352805.1 Teladorsagia circumcincta | reverse complement strand
TTATGTCATTGACAAGTCTCACGGTACACACACATGCTATTCTGGCTCTTCGAACTGGATACTTGAATGAAATTTTCAGCTGCCTGATCAAGTGAGCACCAGGTCTGTTATAGAAAAAACCGCTGCGGAAGAAAATCAAAGAGTAAGTTTTTAATTTGCCACACCATCAGAACACAACAAGAAGGCACCATGTTTGGTCGATGAACTAAAGGTTGGGATCCATTTGTTGAGATAGTGGTGAAAATGGTACGATGGCACGAAACATCGGGTACCCGACAGGCGGCTACTCATGCGTTGAGAAGGCGGAGATGTAGACGGGTTAGACAACGAGCCGCAGCGCGTACTGTAGTGACTTAGCGTCAAGTTAAATAGAATTCAGTATAGATATTGTATAATTCATTCATACATCGTACAGTAAACTCGTCCGCTGACCTATCTGCGTCTCTGCTTTCTCGCCGCGTAACGGGCTTCCTGTCGGATACCCCAAAATATTGCTCTTACGGGCGCGATCCGTAAAACCACACGTGGACGCTCGAGTTCTCCGCTGGCATGATTATGCTAAGATGGCGTTGCTGGCACGTTTGTGCAGTAATCTATTAAGAGTGCTTAACAGCACTGCGCTGAATTCAAAGAAAGAAATAAGAAAGTTTACATAGAGCGTGTAGACACAATTGTAGTTGTTATAATATTTTTATCCAACAAGAACACTTAGTGAAGGTACACTGCAACACAACAGGTTAATACTGTTAAAGGCCAGTTCCACCTACAAAAAAATTACGACAATATTCACGACCACCGTCGGACCCTTTTTGTACCTCTCTGGAATCAAAATCCTTTACCGCCAGATTTTGGTTTTCACGGGATCGATGTACCTTTGGCGCCAAGAATGGCTTGGGCCACCCAGGGGGTCGAAGTGATTTGGCGCCAAAATTGATTTCCGGCCACCCATGTGGTCGAAGTGATTCCGCACGTCGCATTGTATCGCGTTCACAGTCAATCTGCGATAATCCGGGCCGCGATATTCCGGGCCAGGCTTTTTAAGGGTTAGGTTGATGAGGGTGGGGACAGGTGGAGGGGGTAAGAGAAGGAAGACGTAGACATGGTCCGACGAATGTTCAAAGAAGGGCGCGGTAAGGTGCCGCCATCTCAAGCCTTCGGCGGGTAGCGTTGACTCTGTCCTTGATTTGAATGAGCTCCACAATCAAATGGTAAACTTCTTCCTTGATCTGTAGTGCTATCTCTGGCTTGTCGCACAGAGCTGAGTGATGGTTTAGGAGTCCGCACTGGAAGCATTTTGCCCGGTATTCCGGGCATGTGTTGGTGCCGCTACATCCGCGCTCCAGACATTTTTCACAACGATTTCCAGCAGCAGTCTTCTTCTGCAGCTGTCGCGGACCTTTCCGCAGGAATCACTGTAGTTCCACGTTTGCCACAGAAAGCGCATTTCATCCTCTCCCACAGAGGCGATCCAAACCTGTCAGGAATCGTCATGGGCCACTGGGTTGCTTTCTTACGTAGCTCGTCTATCTTCACTTCCAGCGCCCGAATTGTGTTCTCTAAGTTCTGGCGTTCGTGGTCCATGCGGTCTCGTTCATGTTCAGTCGGTCGTTCGGCTGTATCCATCGGCTCGTCTTGATCGGTGATTCTTTCATCGCGGCGTCTGCTTTCAACGTTAGCCTCTGCTTCTTAAGCTCCAACAACCGGAGTGGTTGGCGGTTTATTTTCTGATTGATTTCTTCTATAGCCTTTTTCACTGCATCGATGGATTCTGTAATCTTTGCCTGATTCGATTCCATAAGTGCGTTCTTTTCGTTAGGCATCCTAGCTCTTGTTGAAGCCAAAGTACCGCTCAAGTTGTTGGCAGCGCTGAGCTGATCATCGATGGTGTTTTCTATAACCTCTAGTTGAATGAGCATCTGGTGCCGACGTCCGTATTTGTTATTTGTCGAAGTAGTAGTGCTCGAGGTCCAACACGGCCTCCCATCTGTGTGTGAACAGCTTCCCAGTGGCAATGAGAATCGGCACCACCTTGTGAAGGGTACGTAGGCATTGACGGAGGTAGAGGAATCGCAACTCGCAGTTTTCAACTTGTTCTTCTCTGTTTACCGCCAGATTTTGGTTTTCCGGACCACCCACGGGATCGATGTACCTTTGGCGCCAAGATTGGTTTGGGTCACCCATGGGGTCGAAGTGATTTCGCACGTCGCATTGATTCGCAGTCAATCTGCGATAAGAAACTTCGAAAAAAATCAGTTTAAAGTATCTTCCTCGATCTATTAGGAGTGGTTATTCCGCTGAAAAGTGAAAGTAGGCGAACAATATGGACCGCCAGTGAACAAAAAAAGTAAACAAAAGAAAACTGCAAACCTCTCTTTCACGCTTTGGGCCAGTTCTCCGAAAGTAGCTGCTTAGCGTAAAAGCAGAGGACGGGCGAGAACGCATAAAGAAGGATGGGCAAGGCGCAGACACCACGCCTCCAAGCTGTTGTGTCACAAACAATGGCAGTGGCGCTAGTAAATATCCCGACCTATCCCATTCGCGTAAGAAACTACTCTGTCTGGCCCAATCGTGGGATGTGCCCTTAAAGACATGCCCAGGATAGAAATGATGTGGTCCTTGCACAAGGATACGATAGTATTGGTACGAAATAGATCGATAGTGAAGAAAAAGGAAAACGATCTTTCAAAAATGTTAAAGGAATCCTTCCCGGAAAAATCATGATTTTTTTCCACCCATAAATCACTGGCTTGAGACCCATCGTCCACGATAAGAACGAAAAGAACAGAAAAATTGCATTTGTTTAGGTGTACAATTCGAAACACCGTGGAGACTGGTACGCGTTCAAATTCCCGCCATAGACATGCGGAGGCGCTCAAAGGTATTCGGCCAAATGCTTTTTCGGCCATAACTTCTTTTTGCTGAATCAATTTGGTTCAAATTTTGATATGTTTTGAGAGCAAGCCTTTCATACAGAATCAGCATACTAGTGTTTGATAGGAGGGAGAGTGGAGGAAGAAAAAAAATTTCAGAAAATTCCCGAGTATGACAAATTCCAATAAATTTCAAATTATTGTAGAAATCTTATGATTCAATCGAACAATCGATCGTATGACGAGACTCTGTTGGTAACCTTCTGATGCTGCTGAAATCTTAGTAGGACCTGAGTATGGAATCGGTAAATGAATTCACTGCCTACAGAGACAACTTCCTCCATTTTTCTTCAGAAAAGACGGGTTTCTCGCCTATAACTGTGGCTCTTTGTCCTGCCGGTTGTTTCCTAACCTTTTCCCATAGTGTTTCGATGACGCTCGAGACATGGTTCTGGATTTCACCTTTCGTCAAAAGCACGCCATGCTGTCGAGATAACTTTTTCACAGTTGAGGTGCGATGCTTTGCGTAAATCTGTTGCTAAAGGACGAAGTCATTACCGTACAGCTGCCATACCTGTTTATGCACAACACCTTCTAGAAGCCATCTGTTACATCCGCGTTCACCACTTCTCGAATCCCGGGGAGTTGTTTGACTGCTAAGCGATAAAAATTGAATGGTTCTCGCACGCCTGAACTGGAGATCCCCGGAGGATTACATCGTCATCTGGAGCGACGAAAGTCAGTACATAATGTTCGACGGCGACGGCACAATGTATCTGATTCGTCTTGACGGAAAACGTTTCGATCCAAAGTATTAGCTGCGATCCGTGAAATGGCGTGGAGGCTGGTTTATGGTAGTCCTTAAAGGACGCTGGCCCATTGCACAGGATTCGAGAAGTGATGAACAAGGATGTAACAGATAGATTCCAAAAGGTGTTTTGCATCCAAATGTATGGCAGCTGTACGGTACTGACTTCGTCTTTAGCAATAGATTTACGCAAACCATCGCACCTCAACTGTGAAAGAGTGACCTTGACAGCATGGCGTGCTTTTGGCGGAGGGAGAAATATGTCCTAAGCGTGTCCTAAGCGTTATCGGAACATGACTTCAAGGGTGAGAAAACCTTTGCCAAGAAAAAGAGCAGCAGTTATAGGCGAGAAACCCGTCATATCTGAAGAAAAATGGAGGAAGTTGTCTCTGTAGGCAGTGAATTCATTTACGGATTTTATACTCAGGTCCTGCTGAGATTTCAGGAACTTCAGAAGGCTACCGACAGAGAATCAGATAGGCTAGTGTTGTTTATCGCACAGTCGATTGATTGGTTGAGTTATGAGATTTCTAAAATAATTTGAACTTTACTGGAATTTGGTCATACTCGAGATTTTTCTGAGAATTTCTTATTTTTTCTCCACTCTAGCTCCTATTATACACTAGTATGCTAATTTTGTAAGAAAGGCATGCCCCGGAACATATCAAAATTTTAAACAAATTGATTCAGTAGAAAAGAAGTTATGGCCGAAAAGTATTTGGCCGAATACTTTTGAGCGCCACTGTATGTCACAAAACCTAGTGGCGGGAACTTGCTTCTCTGCCTGCCATCACTAGACCTTTTTTGACCTTTTGACTTACTGTTCTAGCATCCTACACTTCTAACGTATCATACTCTACAGATTGTTTTGTCTCCATTCTTTGAAACTGAACGCTTTCTCACGATTCTTTCATTGCGTCGCCTAATACGTAGGCGTCCTAGAGGCACCTCTTTCCATACCCCACCTTTGGCTCCGCCCGAATGACCTTCAAAGTACCATGGACTTAGTTTTCTTGAGTTTGTTTCTCTTCGGAAACCGGATCTTCTTGCGCGGAACTTTGTGTGTTGTCTCTGGTTATCACAAGTGACACGTTCATGTTGGGGAAAGATCGAAGGAAGTTTCCGGAGAGGATTCCTTTGAGGTTAAGGGGTTGCGCACCTTGCATAATGGGTTTGTACTAAAGCATCGAGAGACTGCGCGTGGAGAGGAGTATAAGACGAGGAGCACAACAAATGAAAAGGTGCCAAACAAAAGTCTGCACCCGAGAAACACTGCGGCTGCGGCAGCTTCCTTTGCAATGCCCTAGCGCCCTCGTTTGGTGGTTTCCATGCACGGGCTTTCACATCTGCGGTTGACCTTAGGAGTCTATCTTACAGACCAAAGGGAATTGTTTACGTGATTTCTGCCTTGGTTGTTCCCTTAAGAGCCCTAGTGACGACGAATCGGATGTCAAAATATGGCAATATCTCCATTACAAAGCGAAACTAGTCTTCAAGCAAAAAAGATGTGGCTCGTTCTGTGGCAGAACGGCGCCCACAATCACCAACAAGGCCTTAGGTGTCGGCGCAGCTGCGCACGCTCCCGACAAGGTCGATGCCAAACTTTACGAATCGCTACTAGCGAGTCTCTCGATTCACAAAGTCTGACACTGGACTAACTAACCCAGTCGCAATTTCCTGTCTGTCGACGTTTTAGCTCTCTTAGACCGATGTCAGACTTTACAAATCGAGTGATTTGCTAGTGTCCGCGGTCGCGTAGCGCACAGCGATTCGCTCGATCGCAAAGGCTTACATGAGCATTACCGGGCTAGTGCGTTCACATTGATGATTGAAACAAACTCCGAGCAAATCCGCTTTTCGCTGCAGTATGGGCGTATTAATTATTTTTCAGAAATCCGTTTACTCTCCGCCACCAGAGAATATGGTTCGACGAAAAAGCAAGCGTGATAGGAAACATAGGGCTGAAGTAGGCGTTGAATCTGCTGATCTGCATTCAAAAAAGAAGTCACCCTTATCTAAGGAGAAGAGTTCTGCCAAAGGGAGAAGCCGCCGGAAGAAAGCACAGCAGCCACAAGATGCACTTTCCAAGGAAGCTAGTATCTTGAAGAGTGCAATTCAACAAAAAATCGAAGGATCTCCACTTTCGCGGGAAGCAAGTATCTTGAAAAGCGCCATTCAACAAAAAATCGAAGGTTCTCCACTTTCCAAGGAAGCAAGTATTCTGAGAAGTGTCATTCAACAAAGCACCTCAACATCTCCAAAACACTCACCTATAGTTGATAGTGTGAAGAAATCAAAAATTGTTGCCGTGGATGCGAATCACATCATAAAGACCCAAACTTCATCCCAAATAGGTGTGAATGTACCCAATAGCGTTAAGTCCCAAAGAGAATCCACCTTACGGATCACAGGAGCAGATGAAAATGCGATAAAAGCTTCACGAGAGAGATTTGCTGAAGCAGAGAAGATAAAACCATCTCGAAAAGATCGTCAAGTCATCAAAACTGCTGAGGATCCCATTAAAACAGTGGAAGATCTGACCAGAGGAGCTAAAGCAATTCCGGAAGGCCTCTTGCAAAAAAGTGATCAAATTCAACAAGCTCTCAGAAAGCAGAAACGGATTAAAGATGTGATGAAAACTGCTGAAGACAAGATCATTGTTGTAGAGTCTCCAGTGAAAGACGGAGGGCGTAAGGAAGAGTTACTAGGAGCCCAAGAGAAAGCTAGGCTTGAAGAACTTGTACAAAGCAAGACAGATCAGAATGAAAAGAATCGACTAGGAATGTTCATGATAAATGCTACTCAAGACGAAGGTGAAGCCGTGATTGAATGCGGAAGAGTAGGATCGAAAGATGCAGAGGAAGGCAAAGTTCTGAAGAAGGATGCCGAGCTGGAAGCAGCAAAAACTCAGGAAGCTCAGGATGACGAAGAAGTGGTGGTGGAGCCGAAAGATGGCGCAAATAAAGCAAAAGTACCGGAGAAGGCCGCTGAAGCGGATGCGGCAAAAATACACCCACAGAAAGCTCAGGAAGACGAAGTGGCAGTTGAATTGGTAAAAGCAAATGTAAACTTTGGTGATCGGATCCCAAAGGAGCAATTTATGGAAAAGGTTGAGGAAAAACGTGATGAAAATGAAGACAAGGAAAATGAGAACGGCGATGAAAAGGAGGATGATGAGTAGGATAACAGCGGTGCGGATCCAAAGAGCATTGGGTGTTCATGCGACTGTAAACAAAAGGCATTACTTTAAGATTCATCTGTAAACTTCAACAAAACATTAATGAGATTGTCTACGTTAATTCGCTGGATTTTTTAACGCTCATTAAATTGCAATAAATGATTCGCGTTGTTTCTGTGATCAACAAGGACGGATTTGACGAGAACGGCATCGTTTGTATTGTCGACGTGGAATCAATGTGATTCCACGGTACTGCTACTAGTGCTGGTAGGTACTGCCGATTGTAACGATCTGTAGCATTTTGAGGAATGGTAGTACAAGAATATGGATGTCGGTCAAGAGGTCCCGCGCACGACAAATGCGCAGAGCGTTTCTGGCTAGGTGTAACGAGAGCACTTCTGGTAAGGTGCCTGGGCCTGCCGAAGCACTTCAGCCTTAAAGGTTAAAGGCAGTGTCCGGAAGCAAAGTGATTTAAAGCAACACTCCCAGGTAGAGTTGGTGGGGTAGAAGAGGTCGATAATGAAACTGTGGATGACGAGTGATTGCAAATGACAAAAGAAACAAGGAAAACATGGGACCCTCAAAAATAAGGGACGGAGGTGCCGGGCGAGTTGTCCGAACTAGCGCGAATGCAGTTGCATTTCTTGCTGCGCTAGCCAGCACTGCAATCCAACTGCATTCGCGCATGCACTAATACAAGTAAATATACAGGCATCAATACGAACAAGGAAATATAATAATTCAAAGGATTAGGTGAGTAAAAGCCACCAAGATACAGGCAGCATTCCTTCAAACGCGGTACAGTTCACACGGATCGCGCGGGGACTACGCAGTCGCGCAAGGACACGCAGCCACGTGATTCGTCCAGCGGCCAGAACTAGCGGCCAGCGGCCAGCTTTGTAAGACCTTACAAGGGAAGCCGTTCAGGGTGTGGAAAGCTTTCTCAAAACGGTTTCCACCATGTTATAGGAGCTTATGCGTGGGCTACACAACCGTGGTCCGTTTTCGCTGAGCGGCCCCGCGAACCTCGAAAAATGATGGGAAAGTGGTCCGAGGTTCAATCCCTCGTGATGACAAAAATTTTTGCATCCAGGTTGGAGCTTTTATATTCGCTCTAAATAGCGCCAGCGCCAACAGTAAAGACCACCAGTAACTTCTACTTTCAGATTTTTACCGGAATCTGACCGAAAAAAAAAGTTGCCACGCCAAATGGCGCCGAAGCGACGTAAATTGGGGTCATCGGGCAAAACGGATGCTATATTCGTAATCAGGGCACTCGATATTCCTTACATCAGAAGTTTTGGGGAAAACTGAGATTCCGACCCAGATCCGAAAAACTAACCATTGATATGGTCAGTAGCTCATTGGTGCCTCCAGCCTGGGAACTAGAAACGATTTTCTTGTTATTATTCCCAAACAGTGAAATGTTCCACTACTGAATGGACAATGGCGGACACTCAAGCGATCGACGTACAACAGGACTCGCACGATGTTGAAGTTGGCAAATTATTATCTCCATCAAGATGCGACATGTTGGGTCCACGGCTCTTCCACTTGCGGGGGCTTTATCTCGATAGCTAGGGCGCTAGCTAGGGCGATTTCGAAAGCTGCGACGTGGTGTGGGATCTTCTCTATGAAGTCGTACTTTGGATTCCGTGAATCATTAGAGCATTGCGCCTCATTTCCGCGCCGCGCTCGTTTCGAAGTTACCCGCCAGCGTGCATGACGACCTGTAGCCCATGGTCACTCCCATTTTCCGAAGTTAGGTCAAAATCTCGATTCCTCCTGAAATTTGACACCTGGGGGTAAATTAGGGTCCTGATCACGAGAATGGCGTTCATTTTAGGCGTCGGCGCCATTTGGCGCCAGTATAGCGCTGCGAACTTATTCCGCCTGTTGTCGATCGAAAACCCATTTGCATGAAATTTTGATGGCTCTGATCGTAGATAGTGTGTTGGATTTGATGCTGGAGCAGTTTGCAGCCCATTTGGGAGTGTAAATCAAAAATGCAAGAAACCCTCCTAGAGCGGAGCCGAACCACCACCGGGCAAACTCAAGTCCGGCACACTACCCACTTGGCCACCGATGCGCCATGAGGGTAGGATGCCGATGACCCCTATGAAACCACCGCCCTTTCTTCAGCACTACCATTACACATTACTTCAATTTGGAAGGAATTTCACGTTGTTTTCCCTACCACCTTCATCAGCACCTGATATGAACGTGATCTTTTCTACGAGTCCGAAACGTCACTCCAAGGTAGTAAAAACCGTCCTTTCTTAACGAATTTTTTTCGACCCTTTTTTGGCCTTCAGGAGGCCGCTCAGCGAAAATGAAACACAGTGTGACAGTCCACGTTAGAGCCCCTATAGCACGCACAAAACCGTTTGGAAAAAGCGTCCCACACCCTGAACGACCTCCCTTGTTAGTGCCGTTGTCGCGCACTTTTGAGACGCGACAACGGCACTTCTGTGCTGCACGGTGGCTACCCTATCTCACCATAGGAATGATACTTCAAGTCGGGTTGTTGCTTTAATATTACGTCTGTAAGTGACCGTGGATCTGTGAAGTGTAACGTAAAAAAACGGAAGGAAACTGCCAAGAAGATCAAATGTAGGTTTCCTCCTCCACAGGCGACGAAGCGAAATAGCGTTGAGTTGTGTGTTTGTCAATGGTGTTGGGCGGGGCCAATGATGCATTCTTGGGCCGTACGCCTCGAGCTTGTCAAATCACCGCGACATTTGTTTACGTGCTCCTCGCTTGTGTGCTGCTGAGGGTAAGGCTTAATTCCCAGAATGGAACTTCCTTTTAGCCACAGGTTGTTATCGAACTAGTGTGTTATCTTACTCGGAAAATGAAACAAGAGGTGCGAAGATGAACGTTAGTGAAGGGAAAATATAAGGAACTATGTATTATTCAAGGCAATGGAATGGAACCATATTTTATTATGAGGTCAACTGTTGCGAATCGGTGACCGCGGGGTGGAAGCTCACGTAACCTAAAAAGGAACGCGTGAGCTCCCTGAGCGCGAACCCCTGGGAGAGACGATACCCAAACCACCGTTAGGCTAAGTGCTTACAATCAACCTCCACTTTCCTTGGGCATGTAACCCTGATCGATACGTGAACTATGACCTTTAACCTCGACCTACACCTACTCCATCACCATCCATCCGACACAATTGGAAGTCAGTGAACCATCAAATAACTTCTGAGCTAGGACTACACCCTCTTACAGTCAACAAGAACACATAACCTTGTATCTTTATGGACTACTCGTTACTACCTAACGTCAATGAAGTGTACACTTTGATGTTAGTAAAGAAGAGAACTCACGTCGGGTCTCTACCTCGGACCCGTCAGGAGACCAACTGCAGCATAGGAATATCTCCGAGTATAGCTCGACAGTGGGGGAATTCAGGAGTAGTTCTAAGGGCCCAAAGCCCTGCGGGGCTGCTGTGCGGGTGTTGAGACGAAGACGAGTGGATTGGCCCGTTGACGAGAGAAGAATGGTGAACGGGAAGGATCGTGATGTTGCTGTCGATAACAGCACCGCACGTTGCCGCGCGATCACGAAGTGGACAAGTAGGGGTCATGATGGCAACTCGCCCGCAGGCACCGGCGCACCCCGGGGATTCCCTGGGAGCAACCCTCGCAATTCGCGACATCAACCTTGGTACGAGAGATACAACGCTGCGAGTAGAGGGAACACGCGAGAGAGCACCTTGTACGAGTGGACGCAGACGCCGCGTATACTGCGAAGAAATGTAACAGCGGTAGCAGAAATCGAGTAAAGGCCGCAGCGCGTGTAGCTTGTAGCTGTTCCACACGTAGTTTTCCTGCTGAAAGTCTAAATCTCTCTTTGAACACTATCGCTCTTGACGCTATCGCAAGCAGGAGGGGAGAGGGGGAGGGGCACGGGAACTAAGCCTAAGAGGAGGCAAGAACACCAGAGAAAAGGAAACTGCCCCACATCCTAGAGGCTCTCTTCCCTGCCGAAATCTTCTCGCTTTCAACAAGAAGGAGCTGTTCTTCCAGTTTAAAATCCATTGCTACCACAATGCCCCGATCCTGCGATGGGGCTTTGGGTGCGTTCATAGTTCGCGACTCCAGAGATTGGGATAGTGCGCAATAATGAAAAAGATAAAAAAAAATAATAATAAAAAAGGGGAAAATAGGATAGTAGTAGATTAGGATAGTACGCTGACAAGATTGGGTATGTATTGATCGATACGCTTGAAGTCGCCTAATCGACTGCTCCCCAGGATTCGATACGTATCTAGTCTTTTCAGCGCAATATCCTACCATACTAACATCCTCTCGCTTACTGTCCTAATCTCCCTAGTCGCGAACTATGAACACACCCTTTGCTTTCCTTTCGGACAAAAGATGGTAGAACGTGACGGCTTGCTCTTCAAGCTCAGCTTTTGGGTCCTTTTTCACCAGAGAAGTGAGAGGATCAACTTCATTCAGAAAAACACTTTTCTAAGAGCACAACACTTTATCAAAGTCGTAGGTGTAGGCGCCCATGATCAAGGAGGTGCCCCCGTCGGCAACGATCATCTGTCCGACGATGTATGACGACATCTTGCGATCAGCCAGAAAAGCGATTACGTTGGCTATTTCCTGAGGGTTACCGTTACTTCCACGAGGTACAGCATTTCTTTGACTTCCATAGAACTTGTATACCTAAAGAAGGAATCACATCATGAAGCGTTTTCGGGTATAATACTTGGAATGCGGTCATGAAACTGTTGTGGAGCGCTAGCCACCATTTGGAGCCAGGACCGGCTCTGACGGGTCACGATCCTCCACAAAGAGCTTCACAATCACAGTAAGTATTCTATACACCTTGTCCGCCTGTTCCTTTGTCAAGCCGTTGTTTTCCATAAAATTCGTCTCCACTATACCAGGACTGCAAAAAATAAAAAGTAAGGATAAAATAAATAAAAAAAAGTGAAAAGAAAAGTGAAGTAAAGAGAAGGTTCTCGTAAAAGAGAGAAAAAGAAAGTAAATATAGAAGTGAGGGGAAGATGAGCTGGACTCATGGTCCCGCTGACATTACCTCACTCCATTCACTCGAACTTCGTATTCGATGAGGTCAATTGCCAACGCCCGGGTGAGCTGGTCAAGTCCAGCCTTAGAAATCGAGTAGTACGGATCGTGCTTGATCTGAACGACTTTAAAGTGATTACCGTAAGCCCAAGTGAATCCGGAATGTTCGCTTACACCAAAATTCAGTGCTGCGATGCTGCTCACATTCACAATCTCACCCTTGCTCCGGATCAGATGTGGCCGGGCGATACGGACAAGTTCGATGACGCTAAAAAGAAACAGCAACCTATGTAAGAAATTCGAGAACACTAGGCGGGACGGGGAAAATTGGAGACTTGGCCTTACCCATGTCCTTATACGGGGGTTGAACTTGCCAATATCCTCCTCTATGTTTGTTTTACGTGGATAAAGTTTGCTAAGCAAACAACAAGCACGGTACTACTACTGACCTTCTCAGGTTCACATCCATCGTTTTCACATAGGCATCATCGTCCGCTTCGAATCCCCTTTTACCATTTGTAATTGAAGCAGCAGCATTGTTCACCTAAGTGTCACCATACTTGAGAGAGTACTCCAGAAAACACAGAACCCTTACCAATATATCCAGATGTCCCCATCGCGCCACCGTACTCTCCACAATTCTTTTTCGGACCTCGTCACCAGTAACATCACCAAGGACCACATGAACACGTTCCTCGGGCACGCCAATGCTTAGGATATTTCCATGTGTTCTCTAATGGCAGAGGTAGGTTAGGTCCTTTAATGGATAACGTTTTTGAGAATCCCTACTATATATAAAGCGCTATGTCTGCCTGTGTGTCTGTGTGTCTGTGTGTGTGTCACGAAATTCATAGCGCACGTCCCAGCAGTCACCTGGAGTTGATTTCAGGATATGATATCGGGGGCGGGAGGGGAACATACTTAGCGGGGACCCGAGGGTGATAACAGCTGATAAGGGCTTATAAGGGGCGCTGAAACGCAAATTTCACAAAATTCGCAGCGGGTGTCCCAGCAGCAGTGATGCGTTGGTTCCAACAAGTGAGGTGGAGGATGGGGCGGGAACATATTTGGCGGGGACGCGAGGGTGATAACAGCTGATAAAGGCTGATAAGGGGCGCTGAAACGCAAAGTTCACAAAATTCACAGCGGGTGTCCCAGCATCAGTGAGGCGTCGATTTCAACAAGTCGCGTGGGGGATGGGACGGGAACACATTTGTTGGGGGACTAAAAATGATAACGGCCGATAAGGGCTGATAAGGGGCGCTAAAACGCAAATTTCACAAAATTCACAGCGGGTGTCCCAGCAGCAGTGAGGCGTTGATTTCAACAAGTCAGTAGGGATGGGACGGGAACACATTCGGTGGGAGCTCGGAGGTGATAACAGCTGATAAGGGCTGATAACAACGGCATGCGGCAGAATGTAGAGGTTACTCAAAACCAGGTTCTAGATAGGGAGAGCTTCTTACTCCAATCATTTCAATCGCCACGACCGCTACTCTCCCTGGAGCTCCTAAGAATGTTCTGTGGTTGTTAGAAGAAATGCTATTGTGATTACTGGGTGTTTCCATTCAACATCATCACATCGATTATTATTCGACCGCTAAATTAAATTAATTCTTTAGTGGCGGAACCCAACGCTCCACAGGCTATCCGCCTTCGCCGGAGCTTACCGTGCCATGCACGCGGTAGTGTGTGGAGCTAAACTGGTTTGAAATAAAATGTAACATGGAAAGGTCCGTCACAGGTGGAATTAGGCTTTCTTCAGGCAAATATCCGTGCTGATAACCGAGTCGGAAGGGGAGAAGGAGGCCCAAGAGGCCTGCTCCGCGATGAAGAATAGACGCAGATGCTGCCAGGACGAGTCGCAGCGCGTGCTGTGCGATATTAGACGTAATATGGTGCACTCTATTTAACCTTACGCCTAACTGCTTTTGTATGCGCTGCGACACGTCCCTTGTCGCGTCTGCGTCTCCTCCTCGACTAGCCTCTTGAGGGGCACCCAAATTGGGGGGGGGTGGCACGCGGTGGCGCAGTTTCTCAATCGCGATGGTACTAATTGTAAGGTTGTGCTCAGGAAGGAGTTGGTAACCCGTGAACACAGTGTGATTTGTGATCTCGCAGAATCAACTTTTGACACTTTTGAGCCGCCTTTCTAAGCCCAGGCCCAGTGCCGTCACGCTTGACAGACGTCGCGCCGCCGCGTAGTCCCCTCACTCCACCCCCCCCCCCCTCCCTTAATCTCCCGCCCCCTTTCAAGGTCTGAATGAGCTGTCACTACGGCGAAAGTTTGCCACTAAAGATACATGAATGAGTCCTCATCACTAGCTTTCTGAAGGAAATTTCACACAGATGACGGTCAGGAATAGCACGATTCTACCATAAACATTCTGTCAAAGCTGGGAATATAACCATGTTTACCTGGATTCCAGAGCTATTTCTGCCAGTAATGGTCACAGAAGCACCTTCTTTGGCGAAGAGAAGAGCCGTAGCGGCCCCGATTCCGGACGAGGAACCTCAAACGAAGCTTTTGAACACAAGTGGACATGTTCTTAGTGCAGCGTCATGCCCTCCCTCTTCCCCCCCCCTTCCCTCCTCTTTTTACAGCACATGACGAAAGATAAAACTGTACCCTGACTTCTTTCAAAACCGCACATGAAAGTAGCAGTAAGCTGTAAAATTTAAGTATTGTCAACAAATAACAGCAGCGCAGTTTTCCAAAGCAATTGAGCTTCATCAAGTTTGCCACTCGAATCAATGTGATAATAGGGAAGTGACAGCTCAACTTACTCTCAAGCCCTTGTATACCCGCCCCCTAGTGGACCGCAGCCCTTGACCGACATGTCCGAAAAAGATTCAAAACCCTTTAATAAAGGAGAGAAGCAGCCTATCGACTGAAAAACCTTCAGAGTTCAGGTGCTGCCAAGAAGAATCCATGTGATTTGAACTCTTACATTATACACTGCGTTTCATAATTATAGGTCCACCCTAAATTTCTGCTATTCCCAACTTGCTGTGCATTTTTGGAGAGTGCTGCTATTACCAATACATTTCTCATAACGAAAAACCCTAATATTGTTTTTTCTAAAGAAATTTCTACCTACAAAAACCTAAATATCATTTTTTGAACGAATTTTCACCTTTCATAATTATTGGCTCACTCATGAAAAGTTCTCATTTCTGATTATCCGTAGAGGGAATTCGAGAAATGGGGGTATAAACGCGCTTACTCGATATCAAGTTTACCATGGCTCATGCTACTCGATTCTCTTACCAATAACAAGCCTCAACTCAAGTCAGAGCCTTATTGAAGACGGTTACCTGAGGAGGGCAATGGTTACCTACATCGACCGGTCTTATACGGCCTGAGCAACAATGAGTGGAGTTCTCATGAGTGCGGAAAGAAGAAAGGTCCTAGCAACCAAAAGCTCCATCCTGATCAAGATTGAAGAAGAACTGAGCGTTTTCTGTCGAATTGTACGAGGAGCCTGAGCAATGTCCGAGCTGAAATGAGGCTTTCTGTGAGGAAACCCACCATGCGCAGAGTAACTCAGGGGAGTGAAAACATTATCAAAGGATCGAGGAAGAGTATCACAAGATCATCGGAGCGGCACATGATCGCAGGTCTCCAATTCGTCTATGAAAACACCTCAACTGATTGGATAAAGGTATTGCAAATACGACACTTCGCGATCTTTACCTCTGTTTCCACAGTTCGTTTTCCTGGTGATCTGAGCAAAGCGAAGAAAGCTCAGTTTAGGCAAACTCGACAAAAGAGGAGGGTACCGCAGGAATCTGCGCAAATCGTCTTTGATTCTGAGACGACGTAATTTCGGCGGAGAATCCCCTATGGTTTGAAGCTCTTTTGTGCGGCTGCACAGCAAGAACACGCTTCCGCTTCCTATCATATGGATACTGTAGAGTACCGTAGAGCTCTCAGGGAGCGACTTTTACCATCTCTTCAACACCGCCGCAATTGCTCCTCAACTTTTATGCGCGATAGCGTGGCTATCCATGCCAGCCGCTCCACGTCAGATTGGATTGCAGAAAAAAAATGTGCCAGTTCCCAAGTGATCCGTATGTCGTCCGGCATAGAATCCGATAAAGAATCCTTGAGCCTTCATCTTAAAACGACAAAGCAAAGCAAAATGTTACAGTCGGAAAAGTAAAAGTGTCCATTATCAGCGGCTGGACAAATTTGAATCCCATTGCTAGTTAGCTTGGTTGCGAGCATGCTAATACGCATTAGAGAGGTTGTTACGAATGATGGAGGGTCATCCCATTATTGAGAAGTTATAATGTTCTTTTTGTTGCAGTAAAATTTCTCGATAAGCAGTGTTGATGGATCTTGCGAAACGGCGAAAATTCGTTCAGAAAAATGATATTTAGGCCACTTCAGCTAGAAATTTCTTCAGAAAAACATTGCCGGGGTTTTTGTTATGGAGAATCCATTGGTAATAGCAGCGTTTTCCAAAAATGCACAGCAAGTTTGGAATAGCAAAAATTAAGGGTGGACTTATATTTATGAAACGCGGTGTATGTACTGGGTTGTGCGGGAAGTTTCCACCGATTTTGACCCTCAAATTTGAAAGCGCACATCTCGGGTAAACAAAACCTTTTCCGTCGGCATAAAAACTGTCACATTCCCCTTTCAGCACATTTTTTGTGGATTGAGGGCATAGGGAGTATACTGTATTCAAACTTCCAAAAAATGGAAATGCTTCTGACTCGACAACAAACAGTAGAGTGAGAAAGGCGCTTTCTAGCGACATATGTACATATAAAATGTTGGTAGTTTCTCAAAAGTTACACAGAAATAAGACATTCAATAGAGAGCTACCAAAAGCAACTGCCCGGCAGCCCAATAGAAGCGCTAGAAGGAACTATGTGCAGTATGTGTGCACCGTAAATGTTTTTAGGCTGGTAAAGGCTTATATTTCATCCGTTCTAGGACGATATTTGAAAAATCTGTACTTAACCATAAGTCAGCTACCTTCACCTTCCAATTGGAATTGTCATTGCAGCTGCCTCTGACTTATTACCAAACAAATGTGTGGACTCTATTACCTGTGACTATGACAACTTTTCCCTCGAAACGCCGCATTCACAGATAGGAATGACAAGGTGCAGCTCTTTTCGGTCAAAAATTTCGCAGCTGAACTGTGATTTGATTGCCTGCCTTCAGGGTCTCCTGAAAACAAAATGGGCGCTCATCCAGTACAATACCGCTCCTAATTTTTGTTCAAGCGACGGTTTGCGACGGTCGGAACCCGTCGCAAACCG
>KZ346874.1:3889-18633 GCA_002352805.1 Teladorsagia circumcincta | reverse complement strand
ATCGCGCAAATCGCTAAAATCGCGCAAATCGCTAAAATCGCGCAAATCACGAAAATCGCGCAAATCGCGAAAATCGCGCAAATCGCGAAAATCGCGAAAAACCGCGAAACCTGCGACGGATCGCAGACTCTGACATCAGCCTAAGGTGAGTTTTCGGTTAGTGACACTTCCTATGGTCTTGGATAGGGCTAGCGCATCATTTCCACCTCATACGTAGGATTTTTAGAACCCTGCTGAGACTGCTGCTTTAGGCTTTGTTAGGTCTTCAAACTATTTCGTGCTCCAATTTACTAAATACATTTCTACTTTTTCATGGTTTTGAGCGACTTTGTACCGTAATGTACCGATTCACTGACAATGAGACGGGTGCTTCAAAAGGAAAGCGGAATATTCCTCAAACCGACTTCCTTCGTTTTCGTAATCTCCACCTTAATCTTAATTTTCCACACACGCGTAGCTGCCATTATTTCTTACCAGTCACAGCCTTGTTAGCTTGTCTCTGGTTATATCGAATAACGATGCAGTCCTTTTTGTTCCTCTTTCTCTCTTACAAGTTTGCCATTCGAAGCTCGAAAAAATGTTGCATCTCTGAAGTCTGGTTTCCTTTTGAGGATTGCAAGGAGTTCGTCGACTATTGCGTCAATCGAGGTGTGGATAGAAATCAGTTGTGCATGGGAGATTCAGTGTCGGCAGAAGAAATCAGCAAGTTGGTTTACATTTGTTTCTTTCCAACCGTCCCTTTCTGAAAAATTGTACTAGGGTGGCGTTCGAGCGATGTCTCCAGATTCTTACCGCTCCCAATCATATCGAATCACTCACCACGCGTTATAACACTTTGGTAGATTTAATAGGTTTCACAAAGTTGGCGGTCAAGACAAACACTGCGTGAGTTTCGCATTTCTCTCTTTTGTCAGATTTTTGTGCACTGAATCCATTTTCTATGACGAGATGTTGCCAACACCAATGTGTTCCATTTGCAGCAGGGTGGCAGCATTTTTGGCTTCAGCTCTCTTCTATTTTGGTTTTGCACCCGAAAAGCTGACCCCTATGGTACGACCACTTGTAGAGTGCATGCAGAATGAGCAGAATTCTACTGTATCTGCAGAGGTTAGTCTTGATAGACTATTCTTAGGCTCTTCACTGATACACGTTGAGGCTGCATACAAGGTATTCCAGATTTTTCGTGGAGCAGTCACGCTGATGATCGCTTATAGCTGGCCGAGGACACCAAGACCTTATGTTAAGGTTAGTTTCTTTGCAAAACTTTTGAAGAGCTTTTTGAAAACCTTGACTCAAATATTAGTTTTGTGCTCCAGACTTGCTCAAGCTGAACTGCTTAAGGGTAATGACAATTATACTTTTATTACTGTACAGGCAGCAAGTATGGTCGTTTAGATTTTCGAAGAAACGTATTATATTACCATGTAGGAAAAGTGGGTTTTAATGAAACAAGACGTGGCGCGTTTTGCGAAGAAGGGCACGCTCCTGAGGCCGATGTCAGACTTCACGAATCGCTCGATCCACAACGCCTCACATCGGCCTAAGGCAATCGCTGTTGGTGCGCTTGCGACAAGTACCACCCGGAGTTACAGCAATAACTCAAGTGTAGGATAAGTCACGCGGAAAACGACTTTTTCAACGAAAGAAGCAGTAATTGTGCATCAGTTAAAAAAATTGTCCGTTCGATGAATGCGCCACAGGCTAATTTACCTTTCTTCTGTAACCTAACTTCCTGCTCTGTAACCTGTATTTAGGTGTTGGGACGTGCAATGGATATGTTCTCCAGCTGCTCATCTCGTATACCTAAACCACAAGAATGGTATTGTTTTGAAAATAGCATCACTATCTTCAAATAAGTTTTCAAATGCGTTACAGGTCTTCGAAGGAAGTCCAGCATGTGATCCTCAGCCTACAGCGGCCTGATTCAGAAAAAAGTTTGCCTTCTCCGCAAAGCACCAACGCCGAACTAATGTTTTTAGTAAGGATATCTTCAACCGCTTTCTGGGCACTTTGTATTAGAAAGGTGATTTTCCAGGTCTGTACTACTTTCACGGTAGATCAACTGCCAGAGTTCTACGATCAATTCGCATTGGACAGTTGTGAAAGTCAGGAGGTGCTTATATGCTGTACATTATGATTTTTTTTGCTTTTACTGCGAGGCTATGTTTGCATCTTTGTTTGTGGTAGCCATGGATTCTCAATTGGAATGGCAACTAGCTACCAACCAACTTACTTTTACTTATAGGATTTGTTGTCCCGCCTGGCATTGCACGATTGTATGTGGTCAAGAGTAGGGTCGTCGTTATCGGACGTATCCACATCACGAATAATTGAATTGCTGAAGAGCTCTAACCCAGCATTCAGGTGATTTAATGCAAGTTGGCTTGATATGTAAGAAGTTTCAAAAGATTTCTTCTCTTTTAGCAGAAGAATGTGTTGGAAATTTCACGGGGAATTCCTTACATGGTGGAGTAATTCTATGAATTGCGCAGTTTCCTCTTTGGGTTCTCCTTTTGTGCTTGGCCATTTATAGCCAGCCGTTTATGTTAAGCCTGAATAGATGGCTGCACTTGCAGGGAATAGAGGCAGACTGCTGATGTATCCTGTTTCATAGTATTCAAAATGGTTTCCAGTTTTCATGTTTGAGATATGCTGTAAGGACGACACATTAACTTTACATTACTACCTGTCTTGAAAGAACGAGGAATCCAAAAGAGTATTAGGAGGGTAAGAGTTGTTACTGGCATTAGAGCGATCCAGTTTTGTAGACCCCAATGTGCTTTTACGTTCAAATAAATCAGAAAAAAAGTTTTTCTAGAGCTCGAAGATGGTTGAAGTAGAAATGGAGCGTTGCGACTCTTATGCTAAGAATCGGGTTGGATAGTGATTGAGGGGTCCTACGTAGTGTAATGGAATTAAATCAGACCAAAATTGGAATAATTGGTTTATAATAATAAATCGTCAAATCTTTTGTCACTGTCATCGTCACCACAGCAGTCCAATAAGCCCAATTTCACCTGAATGAACGGTCAAAATAAGGTAGAGGTAAGAGCTAGTTTGAAGCCATGTCTATACCGTCTTGCGTAGCTCTTCAGATGTGTATGTTAGTCAGATCCCTTTCAAATGAGATGTTTTTATCAGATTTGCTGGTGCAAAGGCAGTGGAGACTTTTGCACGATCTCGTCTTGGCGATACGATCTCTCGTCTGCTTTCACATTTATCGGGAATGCTCAATAACGTCTCCGTAGAAAGTGAGAGACGAGGAGCTATCGAGGCTTTGTTAAGGTAAAGTGTTCAGCTTTCCAATCATTTGGGATCTTGGATCTATCTGATCTTTTGTTAAAGGCTATCGCTAATGCATACGGCTTTGACCGGTGTCGTTTCATTGCTAGCACCATTGGCATTTGTGCGAATGACTGACAAATTGGAGGAAGTTCGTGAAGCAGCTGGCGAAGCGTTCCGGAATATGGTGCCTCTGTTAGCCTTGGAGGTTTCTTTTTTTGCTGATGTTATTTCTCTTATATTTGTGAGTATTTTGACGTCTTAATTTATTGAGATCTTATCTCTTGCTTTCAAGGTACATTCGCGAACGAATAGGGTGGGCTCTGGCGTCCGAAAATTAGGCGTTTTTTTTGGTTGGAGTAACCAAAAAGAAAAATAATGGAAGAATAAAGATGAAATATTCCGTGGATAAGTCCTTTTTGGTATGCGCCACGCACGCTACTCTCATCCAGAATCGCAACAACATTTTGAATACGATTCGGGCCTACAATGTGGCTGCCACTTGCGTGGCTAAGAAGACCGTAGGGGCGGGTACTGCTCCGTTTCTACATATCTTTCATTGGTCAGCTCTTCTTGATATGCTAACGTAGGCAGAACACGGTGAAGAAGTCGGGCCAACCAGAAATCTCACATAGGGGGGGGGAGGGGCGCAACTCTCGCCAATCTGAGCAGCACGCACTGTGATTTCAGGGATCTTGGCAGTTTTTCTGCTCTTCATTACTGGGGACTAATCACCACAACTGTCTCTATTCGATCGTGAAATGTGCCTTGAAATGCTATAAGCCTATTCCTTACTTGATAATCTAGCTTTTCTGCGAACCTTCGTTCCTCACTATCGACCTCTAAATTTAGGATGTCGGCGTGTCGGTGCCAAACCTCAGTGAAGAGCTTTCCGCAAAGCGTGTGGAAAGTGCTGACTTTATCAATGTGTTGTCAGCACCTGGACGTTTGACTTTGGTCGAAACAAAAACAATTCGAGGTTTATGTAAAACGATTCAGTTGAGGCATTATCAGGCGGTAAGCTCGCAATATATCTTTTATTAATCTCAGTTTTTTAGTTCATTTGAAGGCAAAGGTCGAGCTCAATATGAGGTATTGCGGCGACTGTAACTGAGTATAGAGATGCGAAATGGAACGACAGTGGGGAAGAAACGGAAAGAAACTGTCGATAAGAACGAAAATGAAACCTCCTTTTTTACTAGCAGTGAAGGAGTCTGGCTTGGGAGAGAGGCACGTCCACGAGTTTTCCAGATAAGCCAGCCGTTCGTCGGTTGATACAGCAATAATCCTACCTGATTTCACACGTTATGCCAGCCACGCACAAATTCCGGAGGTGGGCGGGCTAGCGCCTGCTAGGCGGCAATAGCGAACAATTAATTTCCTAAGGCTTGATTACCTCGCCGTTTGGGATTACGAGCGTGCTAAGTTCTCTGTGGGGGCGTAACTACGCACACAGAGAGATTCGCGCAGAGGCTATGAAAGGGATTGACTTGGTCGCCTTCTGCCATCCCAACCTTTGCCTTTAATAAGTGTTAGAGCAACAGCCCCAACAGAGTCTGTTGCCTTCGATACTAGTGGTGCAGAACGATGCGCTAGCCCTAGACAAGCACACATGAAGAGGTACTGAACAAAAAACTCACCTTAAAACATCGCTAGAACGAAAACAAACACTGTCAAAGGAGACGGGACTTACCGGTCATGTTAGCGCGACCCATTTGTCAGTCGTGGAGAGCGCGGGATTGGCTGTGGAGGCATTTGCGGTTGTTTTGGGACCATAGGGACTACTTGAAATCGCCCCTTTGCCTCCCACCTACGCTCATTACCGACCACTTTACTCCTAGAATCCGATCTGGGACTGTTGCTTTAAGGTCGTAGAGGAAGGTATGAGTGAAAATAATGGAGGTCAAGAGTTGTGTTCCCTTAAAATTCCCCTGTATTTTACCCGCATCTCTCCTTCAGTCGACTGCTCTTCCATCTCGGGCGTATTTGCTATCTTTAGAGTTCTGAGAACCCATATTCTGTTACAAATGCACTGCATTTTATGCCCATTTCGCAACAATAGATCATAGCTCATGAATCTCTATCCAAATTAATTCCATCAATATTTGAGGAAGGAATCACATGGATACGGTTTCTGCGGAAGTTTGGATTGCACGGCATTTTGGCAGACGATATGGGCTTGGGGAAAACTCTTCAAACATTGTGTGCTCTGGCATTGTCTTTGGATAACGGTGAGTATAAGCTCAAGTGACTGAAATCATTCTGTTTTAAGGCACATTTCGCAGTTGATCATTAGTAGCTTTTTGTGCTCGGAATGAAATGAGGTGTAGTAATTGGTCATCTAGAATTGAGTCGAGCGAACGCTGAACCAACAAGGAGATTCCTCTAGAGGCCCTATTCCGTTTGTGTGGGTGGAGACGCGGTTTTTTCATTGGCCGACCTTTGCGTTCTCTATGCTGTTATGGGAGTAATCCACAGAAGGGAAGGGCGCAAACTGTGCATTAGCCCATGCGATTACTGTGAACACTTCTTCTCCTGTTTGGGGGTGGACGATATGGAGATATGCAGTCGTGAAGATCGCCATAAATCATTTACTGGTTACCTTATAATTTGAATATGGTAATAAATCGGGATAGCTAAGGTTTTATTGTTCCTGATCGTCGAAGGAGCCATAGAAAGTTTCACCAAATGCGACACACGTTGGTTTCCGTTTGGAGAAGAGCGAAGCACGTAAACAACTTCTGATGCTTTCCGTCTGACTTCCGGGAATTGCGCTGTATAACGTCTGGACGACAGCGAGTAATAGATGGTCAAGTTAGCGCTCGTTCTTTCATAGATTCAAATACCAAACTTCATTGACCCTTCATAGCTCGGCATTGGACTGTACTGAGCAATTCGCGGACAGAGGAGATTCGTGAGTAGTAGTCAGCTCAGACCAAAAACTCGTTTTCAAGCTTACAATTACGTTGTTTCCGCCACCAATGGCTATTCTACAATATCTTCTTTTCTTTTTATTCTTCATTCATAACGCGGAAGCTTTTCCGAAGTCAAGCTTCTCACTTTCAGATGCCAATCTAATAAGTCGCTGTTCATTGATTATCTGCCCGCGAACACTTGTGGACCATTGGTGCAACGAATGGCGTCGTTTCTTCCCTGGCAGGACGCCAGCTCGTCACGTTGAAGGTGCACCGGCAAAATGGAAAGCTGCCGAGATTGTTGTAGCAGCCTATGAGGATCTCAAGGGAAACTCCTCTCTAGGGTATATCCCTCAAACTTTTCAGGGTGTTAGCAGCGCTTTCTTCAGACATTTTATGCTGCGCTCTTCTTTAAGGCGTGTTGCATGGAATTATGTGGTACTGGATGAAGGGCACGTCCTGAGGAATCCTAAGACTGCGATTTGGCGTGCTGCAAATGAACTGAATTCTACCAGCCGGCTTATTCTTTCTGGTACTCCAGTGCAGAATAGGTAACCTTCCTCGAACTTTCTGTTCAATTTTAGTTTACATTTTTGAACCCTTTCGTTTGATTTACTTATCGCTAATGAGTTCTTTTGTTTTTAGCCCTGCTGATCTGTGGGCTCTGTTCACGTGGTTGATGCCTGGCTATCTAGGCGATGAGCGACATTTTCGCTCCCGATTTCTTCGAAAAATCCTTAAATGTCGTAGTCACAAGGCTAATGAAAAGGATATACAGGTAGATTCTTTACATAAGTCAGTCATAAGCTCATAGTTACACTTGTATGTGCTACGTCGTTTGTAACTGTGATTTTAGGACGGATCCGAAGCAATTTCGCAATTGCACCGGCTCATTTTACCGTTTATCATGCGGCGCCTAAAGTCTGAAGTGTGTATCATTTGTTTGGAATTTCTCTGTAGTTTTCATTAAAATATAACGACTTTACATTTCAACAGGTCCTTCGAGAGTTGCCTGATAAGAATGTACAAGATTATGACTGCCAGCTCAGCGAGGAACAGCGGACCATCTACAAATTTATTGTTGATAGGTATTTTTCATTGTGTCGAACTTTCGGAGGTCCGAGCCTCTACGTAGATGTTGAAAAGAAACTACAGAACAGAAGATTGGAATCCCGTACGTCGAGGGTTTAATAGTTTTCAGTTTTTAGTTTTTAGTTGTTTCTTTAGTTCAACCCTAGTTTTTTGTAAGTACTGGTAGGATAATTAGGGGGTTTGTTCCTAATTTCCACCATCGAGTATTGATTAGTATATCTGAGCTTTACTTGACGAATGTTTTGGTACTCCACTTTTACTCAGATATATTTACGAACAATTCAGTGCGCCTCCCATAATGTTTTTTATCTTCAGGTGTACCGCCAACCGTGCACAGCTGGCTGCTCGACGGGGAATTTCTCCACTCCATGCACTCATGGCACTTCGGCAGCTTGTCGATCATCCCTTGCTTATACAAGATGTTCTTACGAAGTTGGCTGCTCCAGAGGAGATAATGAAGCTGGTATGATTATTTCCAGGTTTCGGTAATGAATAGCGGAGAGTATGCTTAAGCCCTTCTCGGGATTCGTTGCACGTTCGACTTCAATTCAATATTGTAGTGGCTGCGTTTGAATGCGACTAGGACTTTAATTGATCGATCGAAATACGAAACGTTTTTGATCCTTCCCGATGAGCTTTTTGGTGTGGTGTTTAGGCCAACTGTCTGAGTTATATCCAAGTTATCATGGTCTGGAAGACTGGGGAAAGAACCCATTTTTATAATTTTTATCTTGATGATTGACTATTTCAATTTTTGTTGCAGTTGTGGAGGTAACGGTATGGGTGAAGTCGACTTGAATTTAACCTATTTGCAGGTCCCCACTGCGTCTTCGGGCAAAATTGCGGCTTTAGGGCAGCTGTTAAGTGAATGTGGTATCGGAGTCAGTCTCGAAAGAGAGGATCCTGAAGACGAAGGTCAGTGTGATCGTTTTTTTTCTTCCTATTCTTCGCCATCTCAGAAAAACACTTTTGTAGATCCACTGTCGTCGATCCCTGTTGAGTTACCACATCGCGCTCTGATATTCTGTCAGTGGAAGTCATCTGTACAGCTGGTGTCAAATGCTTTATCAAGGCAAGAAGACACCATTTATAAATCGCCTGCAGTTTTTTGTATTAATGGGAGCAGCCACAGAGTACCTTGAATGGGCTCACTCCATAGCATGCGGCACGCCCAGTCCGCAGAACGAACCCGTGTTGGTGTTGGGTTGTGAACAAGAACTGCGACGTTAAAAAGCAGTTAACAAACAAAGCAAGTCAAAGTTGATATCTGCTATAGCTTCCAGCCTTGCAGTTGCCTCCCGTTATCTGCTAGTCGGCTCATCATGCTAGTTATGTGAGTACTGATGAAGTTAGGTGAATATACCATGAAAAGCCGAGTTTGCTCGAAACGGTGAACCTGGTACAATAACTTGTAGCGCACTTGTCCGGTAAGGAGAGGTTCGGGTTCGTGTTGCGCCTAGGGAGGAAGTTTTGTTCCCAAATCTGCATTCTTGTGAAATTAACTATCATTCTTTTCGTGATACTCTGCTAAGATTGAGTAGCGCTCAAAAATATATGTATACAAAATAGTTTTACGAGAATTGTACATTTGCACTTTTCATTTCAGGGGCGATTTTGGCGCTCCTATATCACATCTTGTTCTCGATGGATCGGTTCCTCCGTCAGATCGCCAATCTGTTGTTGATCGGTTCAACACGGACCATCTAATTGACGTTCTCGTGTTGACTACTCATGTAAGTCCTACTACAGTTGATCCCTGACGACTTTAAAGGAATTCGCGATGAAAAGCAGCTAATTAGAAATCAAGAATAGGTGCTCAGTGATGCGCGGTTAAAAAAAAAACAAGAAAAGTGGCCTAGAAGCTCAGAAATGGGACCCCTTCGCTGGTTACTGCCCTTATCAACACCCCCGCTCTCCCTGCTAAACGGCTAGAGTCGGACGAAAAGGAGTTACTCATCGGCGGGCACGCAGCGGCGCGAACTGCGCGCCCAGCTAGGTTATTAGAGACGCGCGTTGCTCCGCACCCTTAAGGGCCAACCACCTTTCGACTGAGTATATTTTCCCTTTTCCAAGCTCCGAACTTATCGTGAACCTCCTCTGAGATGTTTGCATTCGTTGAATGCTTCCGCTGCGCCGTCGTATACGGGGCGTGGAGTAAGGTAATACGCACTCGCTTATTTCTTCACCCTTTTTCGGCTGGAAAGTCTAACTGTTGCCGATTTCTAAAGATCTCTCGCTGATTCATTCTGCACTGACCCTAACGCAAAAAAAACAAAGCTAGTGAGACAAGTTGGGTGCTGCTCATGACGACAGTCATCGCGCGACTCAATCTCAGCAAATGAGAGCAAACGGGGGTGTTTCTTAAGTTTGCGAAGGAAACCTGAGCACCGCTTGGTAGAAGAACGTCTTAGCCATGCTGACAGAAAACAAGCTGCGAAAACTGACACAGTTCCGTTGTTTGGAACGCAGTTTGTGGTCAAGCGTTGCGATTGCGATTCCGACTTGTACAGATTGAAAAGAATTTGGGTGTTTTCGAAAAAGAGTGCTCTAGTGCAGTTGTTTTTTTTTTTGTAGATTGGTGGCGTTGGACTAAATCTAACGGGAGCCGATGTGGTAATTTTCCTTGATCATGACTGGAATCCAATGAAGGACCTGCAAGCTATCGACAGGTTGTTTTACTTCGGAGTTGCTTATAAGATTTGGTTTTAAGTGAGACTAACCTCTTCATCCTGCAGGGCGCACAGAATTGGGCAGACTCGCAAAGTCAATGTCTACCGTCTGATTACGCAGGGAACAATAGAGGCTAAAGTCATGAGCTTGCATAAGTTCAAGCAGGATACGGCAGATGTGGGTTGATTTGTTGCTTACGTAGACGCCGCAGAGTTGGTGATAAATACGCACTTTAGGCGCTGATCGGGGCCGACAATCGCTCACTTCAAACGATGGCAACAGACGAACTGATGAACATGTTCGTTCTCGACGGAGATCAGCCATCAAAAGAAAACGGTGGTCCCGAAGCGAAAAAACGACGTAAAACTGCGGCGGCATCAGACACGTCCAGTGTGAACGGGGAAGAACGGTGGAATTTGGCTGAGTTATGGGATGAGAGTCAATATGAACAGCAATTTGATGTGTCTCAATTCATCAAGGAAGCTGTATAGGGTGTATATCCTGCACAAAGTTGAGAGCTTTGATTTTAGTTTTTTAATAAGTAGTGGTGTTGATGTTATTCACTTTTTCGTTATTTTTAATCTGGGTGTCAGTCAGGAGGCTCATTTCGCGACGGTGCGGCGCAATAAATGGATTTGCGCTGTTGACACATTCTCAAAGGCTGTGATTGCGTTGGTTGGAGATGGTGCGGTTTTGATGTCGTCATTGAGTCCTTGATTACGCCCGCGGCGTTAAGGCGTCAAAAGGCGTTTCCATTCACGTCCCTCAGCGGATCTATGAGCTTAGTCTACCGAGCACAATGGCGTCATCAAACCGCACCACCCCCAGCCATAGTGATCACTGCCTTTAAGGTTGCCTCGATGATGAGTCACCATGTCACCGCGCGCGCAGCTTTAGCGACGAAGTAACTTGGACCTCCTGACCGATACCCTTGGGATTGCTAAAGTTTTTGCCAGCACGGTTCTTTCTTTCAGGGCAGAGCATGAATGCGGTAAGCGTAGGTGTATAGCACCGCTACTGGTTTTTGAACACGCTTTGACCTTTCAGAGCGCTTGGGTTCTTGAAACGTCTGAGAGGGTTAAGGTAAGGATAGTGTTGGCAGGTAGGTAAGCTACTTATAATGGGAGAGGGCATTTTTATCTTCTTCTACGAACTGGGTAGCTATTGAAGGCCGAGAGTTATGAACGCATCTCTCGAAAATCATGTTTAATGTGCGTGTGTGGCTGTCCAGACAGTCTGCGTACCTGCGCGCCATCGCCTGCTTAGCGCTAACGTAGAGGTTTAGACGACGACAATGTCAGTCGTAGGCCTGCTTTTTCAGCTGGTTAGTCTGAACAGAAAGGGTCTAGGTCGCGGAGTGCTCTTTCACAGCGGTTTTTTGCATTTGTGAGGGGAGCGTAAATAAAAGCTAAAATAAGGTTCCTTTTTTCCTGACGAGGAATGCTCAATTGGTCAGTCCGGCCATTTGTGATGAGGTGTAGTTCGCTATACTCGGCTTGCGACGCTGAGCTCAAATTCGTTTCCAGTATCTGCGGAACGATTCTTTAAAAGAAGTTACGAGGGATTTTTCTCACAGTGGCGCCCTATACAGTGCATTTCAAAAGTATGTGGACACCTCAAATTGCACATTTAAAAGGTAACTGAGAGGCTTCGTGCTAGGGAACCCTCCTCAATTGATTCCTGGTATCGATAACCCATCTATATAAATCATTTATGTACCTTTTCAATGTGCAATCTGAGGTGTCCACATACTTTTTAACACACTGTATAGTTCGCCTCTGTGAGAAAACCCCTCGTGCCTTCTTTCTGGGAATCGTTCCGGAGATACTGAAAACGGATTCGAGCTCAGCGCCGCATGGCAAGTATAGCGGACTACTCCTCATCACAAATGGCCGGGTTGACCAATTGAGTATTCCTCGTGAGCCGTCTCCTGCATGCCAAAAACTGAGAAGTTTATGGGTTGACTTTTTGTGGTGTTTTTTTGTCATGCTAGCTTGATGCTGTGTGGCGTCCGTGCCAAAAATGATGTCTATTCATGACCCCATAATCAAATATCTTTTCGCGCTCTATCCCTTTTGTTCCCATTCTCTTGATTAGCGAGGGTAGGATCATCATGTTAAAATCGTGGTGGTAAGTATTGCGTCTAGGGAATCTTTGACTCCAATGGCTGGGCAATAGTAGATTGATATGTGATAGACTCAGGAGTTCACATGAGCTTCGCAGTCTCCCTCATTCCGTTGCATCTCTTTGTTTTCTTTCTTCCTTATTTTTTCCTTCATGACTTATACGGGTTCTAGGATGTTCAAGTTTATAATAGAAAACGGTGTGCTACTTTGATGGTTATTTTCTTATAGCTGGCAGTTAAAAACTGACGATCTGACAGATGTTGTTCAACTTATCGCACTGATTGAATAAATGGGTAAAAGCTTGTCAGAGCAGTGTTTAGTTTTTACTAGAGCAAGACGTTAAGGCGCTATTACCTAGAGGAAACTGCGCGTGTGACCAAAAGGGCGACATTCTGTTTCCCGCGACTGCTGATGTCGTACAAGCAGACCCAGTGATACAAATGACGTCAGATAGCATCGCGAGCATCAAAAAGCACGCGCAGTATCGATTTTTCCAAAAACATAACCATGTGTATTTCTGGATCGTAAATTACAATATGTATGACCACCTGGGAAACAAACTGTGCAGGATTGATAGTGTGGTTTATTTGGTACCCTCGGCAACAGGATGAAGATCGGGCCATAAAATTGGCCATGGCCCGGAACATCCCCATCGGGTAGGGTTCTCGGGTTAGACTCCCTCTCCCCACAACCATTGTGATCAATGCGAGTTCTATGTATATGACACGCTCCAAATCCGCCCCCAAGCTTTTACAATCGCCGTCGAGCGGTGAGAGAGTTGCACCCATGGCTAGTTAAACAGGACAGTAAGCAATATTGGCAGGAGCTGCTGGCAGCAGGACGGTTTCGGTCGAACCTGAAGGAGGCCGGGTTTCGGAGCTCTGAGGAAGGGAACCGATCGTGGACGGCCATGAGAAATACAGCGGAGGGGGAAGGTTTTCTCAAACCTGGGGAATGATCTGACTGCTGATGTGTGTTTCAAGCATTAGGCCAGGATTAACGCTATAGAAAAAGACTGGAAACCTCTGCGAGGTGTTCCATGACACTCAATGGGAAGTTGTACTGTACAATAGTAGGGCCTTTAGTGCTATTCGGCAGCGATTGCTGGCTCCTGAACTGAACATCAATCACGAAAGGCAGCTTCTCTCCGTCGAAGGATGTTGAAATGGGCCTGCGGCTGAACGAATGGACAGGTAAAAAACAAGGATGTTGTAGCGGCGGTTATGGAGACCGCCGCTGTCCACCTAATGGTGCGGGAACATGCTACGATGGGAATGACAAGTTTTAGCCACAGGATTATCCGACAGGAAAGTCATGGACTTGGAAGTGCCACGCAAGCGACCACGAGGAGCATAAGGAAGGGAGACGTCATAAAGAAAGATCTCATTGAAGTCAGGACACAGCGGAAGATGCCTGGGTCAAGACCAAGTGGAGACGACTACTAAGGGCCATGCGACTGCTCAGTATTACCCGAAAATGAAGGGAGACTTGAAGTAGCATGGGAAAATATAGGAGCGACTATGCTAGGTTGCTTCAATACACGCTAATGTGGAGTGTGCGGACAGGGCGGAAAGCGACATTATAAAATGCTAGTGCGTGATGTTCAGAGTGCAGACAGAAATGATGAATTTACGCTATTTCTTCTGCGTCATTTATTTTCACCGGTTTTAAAAATTATAAAAATTACGGCTAGATTGAGTTTGGGGCGAGGTGGCTCGTGATAATAAGACCTTAAAGGCAGTGGTAACGATGGCTGGGTTGTGATACTGTTTTGATGACGTCACTGAACATCAGTGGTAGACTGGATCCATTATCACACTGGTGATGTGGTTGTGACCGCCTCCTAATTTCCTTCACCAATGACGTTCAGTGACGTCATTCGAACTGCACCTTCGCTCCAACAATCGTGGTCACTGCCTTTGAGTTAGAAGGTGGTTTCACGAAGCGTATGGTTGTACGGTTCAGAAACCTTCCTTGGTGGCGTGGCGTCCACCGTTTGTTACGCTGAAGAATACGCAGTGTGCTATTGCTGAGCAATTTTATTTCCTCCATTTCCTAGAACTAAATGTGAAATCTTCAAAGAAAGACATCAGTTGCTGCTAGGATATATAAGGAATGTGGATTGTGCATTGTTTTAAGGAGTTTAGAGATAAATGCCATAATCAAATACAAATATCAAGTGGCCGAAGAGAGAAGGAGAGAGATATCAAGGTGGACACGGTAATCGACACATTCGCTCTTCAGTCTCCTTCTCATGACATTCGGCCTCCTCCCAATCACCAGTTCGACCTTTTTGTACACGACGTCTTCGCACTTGAACACCTTCGCCGCAAGTGACCGAGCATCGGGACCACCGCGACCACGTTCCCACTCGGCATTGAGAAGATGCTAAAATTGAGATTTGTGAGGCGCTGTTTCGATCACAAACCCCAGTTGATTGGAAAACTCACGGCAGGGTCGTAGTTCACATCTGAGTTCTTGAATCAAGTGTTCTGGACATGGAGTGCCACCGTTGCGAGGAAACACCTGAAAAAAATCAAAAGATAGTTCCACAAGAATGCTGAGTTGTCGGCAAAATCCTGCCCTGTGCGGGAATCGAACCCGCACCCCTAGCTTTATAGGCTGTTGTGCTACCGATTACAGGACCGAGGGACGATTT
>KZ346873.1:26082-36807 GCA_002352805.1 Teladorsagia circumcincta | reverse complement strand
CACGACTACAACAACATCTATGATTACTATCATTTAGTGGTTTACGACAAAAATTAGGAAACTACAATGAAAAAAAAAAAAACTTACATGTAGCCTCGATTTCCTCCTGTGAGCGAGACAAAGCGCGCAGATTGATCACGGTACACCACTTTCCCATGTCGGTGACTGCCCATACATCAATGACAATCATTAAATTATGTAAAAGATTAAATTGTCAATACGGCGGGGTCGTACCGACACCCTCCAAAAAGGAAGGGTGTCGTAAAAATTTTGGAATTTGCGCAACGCAGGGTTGACCCTACCCATGACTGTATCTTAGAATATTTGCTCCGTGTTGGATCTACCCACTTCCGAAGTCTTAATGTTACCGAAAGCGACACAGCAAAATACCCCCACTTCGGGTGAGGGACACTGTAACAAAAGTTGGCGTCAAATAAATTGTATTCGTCTCAAGCTCCACACGCACACCGAACTTCACGCTGGATTCACGGTGCTGATGTCCCCGGTTTACAGACTACTTGGATTTTCGCCTGTGGTCCTGCTACGAATGGCAGAGAGCATAGACGATCGGAGAACGGGTGAAGCCTTTGGACTAAGCCTTGTAGAGGAGAGGGATCCGCGAGAGAGCGCGGGCAGAAGCATCGAACTGCGGCGGTTCAAAGGATCGAGTTCAAGTAGTATGTCGACCGATGTCACTTACGTACAAATGACAGATCTGCAAAGATGGTAAGGTGATAATATGGATACTCTCTACTTCGGCTTCGGCGCTAATGTAAAAGGGCGGGGGCAGTCGCCGGCCCCCACCATCGTGAGCGGCATGTTTGCGTCCTCGCAGTGAGTTAATGTAAATTCGCACAGTCCAGCTTTTCACGTTTATCAAGTGACTTGCCGAGTTGACTACATCTACCTCAACTGAAAGGCGAACATGCCGCTCACGGTAGCCGCAACTCCCCCCCCCCCCCCTCCCCCACAGCAACGTTAGCACCCAGGTTTTACACATGATACCTGGAAAAAAGTTGATCAATCCATTTCTGTAAACTTCTACTACTACTTCCATTTCTTGAACTTCTACTAAACTTTCATTGTTGGGTCCCGCATTGAATGCATTACTACAGTGACGACATCGGAAACTGGTGCAGCCGTGTCTTAACTCGCAAAGACGCGATAACCTTTCCAGCTAGCGAATTGCGAGCACGGCAGTACCCTGACCACCCCTTCGTGCTTTTGCCAGTCGTATCATTCCTTCCCTCACCAGACCTAATTCCTCCACCTGCAATACAATCGTTCATTTTTCCGAGAACGCCTTACATAGGTCTTCATCGAAATGGATTCTGATTCTGACGAAGACCGACTTTATATTGTTGAAGAAGACGGTGATAGGATTCAAATCAAGGATGAGGTGAGTTCTCTCTCTTTAACTTTTTCCCTGCTTCCTTCATTCGTTTTCTTTTTAGACAGTGGATCACAAACTTTTGAAGGAAGAAATCACGGAGGGTTGCCACCCGCTTGTTGTGAAAGAGCAATTTCACCAGGTACAGAAAAAGGGGGGAAATGAAGTTATGAAGGATAGTCGCACTAATCAACCACTACAACCCTCACCCCCCCCCCCGCCAAAAAAACTCATATTTTCATGTTACGTGGAAGTTCTGCCAGGTTTAATTCGATGCCCTGATTACGAAAACGACATTCTTCCTTTGGAGCTGATGCCATTTGGCGCCGGCGGGTTCACCTTCGGCTAATTCCACCAAACTCGTTGGAACAAGGGTTATTTGGTGTCCTGTTCAAGAATGCGGCCTTCGATTTCACCATTAACACTGTTCAACGCATATTTTCTCCTCTCCTGGGCTCTTCAACTGATAGTGCCTGAGGTGAGCTTCCCAATAGGGAATCGTTGTTGGGATTCGAGAGAGATGCATCAACTGTCTTCCGCATATTAATGGTTAACCTGGACCGACGGCTAGAGTTGAAACTTGTGCCAGCGACGAGTCAAATTTCTCCCTTCCTGAAATGTGAAGTGTTGTGTCAAATGGAAAATTCATTCTAGGCATCAGATTCCAACAGTCAAAAAGAGTGTAATTGTTGTCATAGAGGAAGATGTGTCCGGCTACTCGCCGATTTCATAGTTCTCAGTATCCACTGTGAGCTATGCTAAATACAAGGATATCGGGAGAATATAATGCTCCCCTACGAACGCATAACTATACGGAAAATATGGGTTTCTACCACGACAATGATCCGTTGCAGGTCTATCTCTCACTGCTGCCTTCCTTGACTCAGAAAAAAGCTGTCATGAAGCGGCCAAGTGAAATCTGAACTCCTACTGAGTTCTACACCCCAGGGAAGAGCTGGGATTTTGTACAATCCACATTTCAGTGAAGATTTCCATCAAAAAGGAAATTGATTTAGTCCTAAATATGTAAGCTTCGACGTGAGAGTCCTAACATGGTGTTAATCAATTCAGTTTCAGTAAAAGCTACGTAAACCTTCAGAGTATTCAGCAAATTACAGTTCCTCATGTGGGTTCGAGAGCTATTGTGTTGAATTGACCTTGAGATCGAGGAGTTCCCAAACTTTTGATGCGCCGTGTCTTATAAAAAATCAAATTTTTCAAAAACTCAGATTTTTCAATTGCGGTTTGCGATTTTGAGAAATTATGTAGCACATCGTATTCTACACTTGTTTGTATTTAATATATAACTTCGGGAATTTCGTCGTCTATTGGCTGCGTTAGGTCAAAAACAAAAAAGCTCTTGAACTTCCAACCGCTACTGTATATCACTACACAAGGCTTGATGGGTAGGATCAAGATGAAAAACGGTCGAGGAATTCTTCGATCATGGCTCTCTGCGTGCGAGAGCAGTGTCGAGAGTGAATGTACGCGCGGAGGGCACAGAAGGCTCGCGGGTGGCGAGATGAATGACCACGCGGGAGAGCGTGAAAAAGCAAGCGGAAAAAAAAGCTCGACGAGCGGTTGCTTTTTCCTCGAGCGATTTTACCCATGGGTAGGAGTATGCGTTTCTGGCGTCTAATGTTCTGTATCTAGAGAGAGAACTGAAAGGACCTCGTATGCAAGCAGGTAAACACATAAATAAGCGAATAAGAGGTAAAAAAGTTGAAAAAGAGCGGAATAATGTTGAGATAAAGAGTGAGCGTGGTATTTTCTGCGGGATGGAATGTGATATACTTCACCGACTGGGAGAACGCTCACCATTTGCTGTTTTTTTTCATCAATTGAGAGCACCAGCATAGATACAGCGGTTTCCTGGCATCTTCCTGATTGCCGTCGAATTTATCTACGTTGGCCTTGAGAACTTCAAGGGTGCGGTCATACTTTGCGACTTTATTGCAGTTCGAATAAGGAGTAGAGACGTCTCGTACAATCTTCCAATCGTGCAGTCTTGCGATCTCATGATCGATACAGCTACTCCACACCCGAACTGCGAAGAAGTGCACGCTAAGGTATGACCACACCCTAACATAGTAAGCTTTTCTTCAGGAGGAGGATGTTAAATTCTCATCATCTGAAAAGGAAAAGTCATCTGGTCGTCCGCAGCAGAGGTCTCGTTTGGTAGGTAAACATATCCTGCGTGAGATTTTATCGCTTTTCTGTATAGCAGTTCTTGTACCAAGAAACAACTCTGTAAAACAAGATTCATTCTGTCGAGCTTTCACAGTTTTTTTTAATTGAATTCCACTGTAGTTTCTATCCTTCCATTTCCAGCCGGCTTCTCTCAAGAATCGCATTGTTCGTTCGAGTGCCAGGACAAGTGCGTTGACTTCTGAGATTGAAGTATTAACAGTGAAACCACCACGTCGTCGGTCGAAAACCGTTCACACCTCCAAACAAGTCAGCGAAGTTGCTGTTATTGGTCTAATATTCCTGGAATGTTACATGCCATGTATAAGAATTCGATAAGCTATACAGGACTCCTCTGTGTTAATAAAGGTGGAACCAGATGAACCCACCGAAGCTAGTGCAGATGAACTATTAGTACCACTTCATTCAGAAAACGGTATGTGCCTTGTCAAGCAGGAAAACGACAAGGTATGTTGTAGTTTTTCATAAGCGAAAAACAGCAGTCCATTCAGAAATTGTTTACTCCTCAAGTAATTTAACAAATAATATTTAGTTGGAACATCTTCCACTTACTGAGAAATCGAGTATTCTGGGAAGTCTTGGTGTCGTGAACTCCATATGCGGGAGGAAGCGAGTACGTTTTGTAGTTTCATGACTTTATGACACTTCATTACTACGTCCATAGCTTTGGTCGTGCAAGTACGTTGCGACTTGCCCCTTACGTAGCATTCAGACCAGCGGGTGTGGCTGAATTTGGCAGTTGGGTGGTTGTTGACGTAAATGCTTAGGTGACCTCATATGTATGAGCTAAATTACCTCTAAACTGCGCTCTAAAGGGCCGTAACTGTAAGTGGTAGTAGAGGGGTTCATACTCCTCTACAGTCTGGAGCATTGCAATGAAAAAGACGACTTCTTCTATTTCAACAGGACACTGTTTTCTGCAACTGAAGATTCTTGCTGATTGAAGGTTTTCACCCATCCTCGATTGGATAGTGGGCGTCGTACTGTACAACTCATCGACCCAGCTGAAGCAGTGCCACGCCCGAAACGTAAGGTGCGTCCACAAGCATCTGAATGGTTTTACTCATTTTTTGTACACCTAGTTTTATTTCAAACCAGATTGGTCCCCCGGCAACCACCGCGACCTCTCTTCCTTGCGTGAGCTTTACGCCTGCTGCTGTGCCCCCTCTCTTTGAGACCAACACCTCAATGCGGGGATGCGTATGCAAAAATGCGTTTTATCTCGAAAATTGAATCATCGCAACGATAAAATGATATTAACACCTCAACACTTATTTGGACCTTGAGTTTGTTTGTGGCTGGCTTTCCTCTTCCGCTCCGCGCGTCTCTTCCTCTCCTCCCTCCACTGCCCTCCAGCTGCTATTGCAGCATCTTATGAAATGGCCGAAACTTCACCCCGTAGGTGTTTACATAGCCGTTGAGGGTATTACCACAGCCATACCATTGCAAAACGTCTATTGCAAAACATTGATAGAGCAAACCCTGCGAGCTTCCCCGTTTGGTTAGCGGTTTGTTTATTTCGTGAGCTTCCTTATCACTTCATTTTGCGGACGAACTGATGGACATACATATTACTTACATGCACACATGCATAGATACATGCAGACACACATACATACAAACCGACACACCAAGTTAGCGGTTTTCATAATAGAAGGATTGCTACTTGTGGTTGCCAACGAGTGCGCTTTGGACCATATTGGTCTCACTAGCGTAACTGTGCAATTGATATTTATTGCTAGGCAGATGGTAAGTACAGTCTTCCTCGTTATGTTCTCATCTGTCAAGCCATGATGCTAGGATTAGGTCGGTTAATAGCAATTTAATACTGGCGTACATTCATCATATTAACCTTAGCCTCTTCGTATCTACATAGATATTTAATATGTATTTGACTGGTATTTGATCTACTGATGTCACTGATTATGAATCCACGCACAATTTACAGGTCGTTAGGAAATCTAAGAAAACTCGTCCCTCTGATGGTAATGATGGAGAAGTTGCAAAGAAGCGTGAGCGTATCTACTAGCTCTTTACTAGTCTCGTGCCTTATAAATAATTGAATGCTCTTATTGCAGCTGTTGCTACAGTCAGAAAACCTCGTGCGATGGCTGTCAAAAGAGTGGTCAAACACGAACCGAACGAAGACCAGTATGTGTGATTTTTCTATGAACTTACGAGCGATATAGAAAACAGCTGCGGTCCAAACATGTTGATACGAGCTCCTTTAATGTTTAGCTTTGATTAGCTAGATTACATAGTATTTTTAAGGCGACCTGGAGATCGACTGAGCCAGGCTCATGTGTCTATCGTAAGTAGGGTAGTTAGTCCGTAGTGCCAGCGTTAGGGTCTCAAACTGAAGCTTTTTCCACTTGAAGGTGAACAATGCCGAAGTTTGCTTCTTGGACGAAATCTTGTGTGGTATGGACTGTATAGAAAAGCCTCCAAGGAAAACCAGAGGGCGTCGTGGCAAACAAGTAAGTAAAAAATGTTGAAACTGTAACATGGCTTTCCTTTTTTAGCTGCACTTGGTGGTTATTTCCATTATGAAAATAATATTTGCTCAGAAGGACACCGTTCCCAAGACTGAAATCGAACCTTCGAAAATTTCGAATGTTGAAATGGAACCTAACCGCTTGGAAGAAGGACTTCAGAAAGATGCAGCAGTACTGCAGGTTGAGATGAATACTCCCCAGGACACGCATGAATTGGCTGATAGAGAATCGCCAAGCACTTCCGGTAATTTCAATTCTTGCTTAGTAAGTTTCAGATGTTCCTTGATGGTGGGCACGATGATAGAGGGAAACTTCCTGGATTTTTCGCTTTTGTTTGATGTCGACTTCTTTGTCATTTGTTAGTAGATCACTCAGAATAACATTTGGTGATTCAAGCAAGCATTGAGTTTACCATTTTAAAAACTTGTTATTGCCCTTGTTGACATTTTTAGGAAACGAATGTGAAACGCTAGGAAACAACGAGGAGGAAAACATTCCAGAGAAGCTATCACGCGCCAATCGGCGGAAGTTAACGTTAGCTCTCTCGATTGTTCTTGGTAATCGTAAAAGCACTTTCCAAGTGTTTACGTGTGCCTTCCGATTTGAAAACTTATTTAAAGTGTCTTGGTGTGCTGCATCATACTTGCCAAAGCATTCAGAAGCTCCGCTACTAACAGGGGATAGAATTAATTTCCTAGATTAGATTACAGAGAGATAAAATTGTGATTAAAATCAAAAGTAGTTTCAGGCGATCCTTGCTACGTGAATGTAGCTTGAAGCCTATGCGTGCTTCAAGGCGAAAAGCTGCACCGTCCGCACCTGTTCGCAAAAGAGCACCACGAATCTTCAGCGACGAGAGTGTTCAAGATGTGAGTCAGAAGAAAATATACAATTGGGTGAGGAGAGGGGAGAGGCGGTGGAGGTGGAAAGGGGCAAAAGAGTGTCTCCCGCTCATTGGGTCACTGTGGCTATCTATTTCGGATTTAGTTCAATCCTTTAGGTCTATGAGTGCACAATGATCACCTTGTGTAGCAGGATCCAGACATTTGAGACAAATTGTGGACAGTAGTGAGGATGTCTGAGTTGTAGATGTGCTTCGGGATCGCTCATCGTGAGAGAGGTAGCTGGTAAGGAAGCAAATGCTGTAGGACTCGCTGGTCTCATCCATCGTGGATTTTCAACCTCGGAAGCTCTATGTACCTCGACATCTTATGCGACGTTAATTTTACTATGCGCACTTCGATTTAAGTGGCTTTTGGCATTCCATTATGAAGATGCGGGACGCGTCTCTTCTTTCAATTTCCAACGAGAATCAAAATGGTCGGGTAATTCGACTTCTTGTGAATTCTTGGGATTGGCTCATGTTGGCGGCGGCAGTTAGCTGATTCGTGTAATGTGTCACATGTATCATGTTCATCATATTATCGACGTTGAATTGAATGCATCATCCAACGGATGTTGAAGATACCAGTTATGTGCATATTATTAATACACAGTTGGTTTTATAGAATGAAGTGGAAACTTTCGACACTTTTCTCAGATATCCCAAAGACATCATATGCCCGGATACAATTGAAGGTGTAAGTGTGACAATTTTTGTGCTAGCTATCCTTCTTTATATGTACAATTATGCATCGTTCAGTTCTGTTCGAGACCTAACGATAAAATGAGATGCTTGTATGAAGACTACATGACAAATGTTCGTGGTCAGGTGAGACCTGTACAATACTCTGTTATCTTATTCGAGGAGTAATCAAATTTACAGGGAGTTCCAGTACATGATTTGGAGGCGAAGCTGTTAGAAAAATTGGAAAGTCTTGAGAAGGTCAGTTCTTGCAGAGTGATGACTACTTGTTGCGGAATTCATACTGATTGTTCACTTATCTATTGTGAATGCTGAGTAGTTGATTTAAATTATCAATGCTTTGAGAGTCAGTGCATTTTGTATAGCGTTCAAGGTATGCTAGGATCACTGCAGGAATTATCCGATTTGAAAGAGACGAAAGCCAAGCTTGAAGAAGAAGATGACCTCGGAGCAGAGCCATTTTTGGACTACGTCGCCTATCGAACGTTAGTTTGTAGGACTCTGTCAGAGTATGATGCATCTGTGTGCACCTTTTCAATGATTGCTTTCAAGGCATCCGATAAATACACGCGGCGAAACCAGACGGTTGTTTGGTATGCACCCTCAACAGCTCCAAAGTAATTCATGTGCTCTTAGTGATTTGAGCGCCTTCATGTGGACTGTGAAGCCGGTCAAGTAGGTTTTCTTGCTGCATAGTATAGCTTCACTGAAGTTTTAGTGCATGCGAATAGAAGTTGTCCTCGAAAATAGTAACAGCTGGTGTTCTCCCGGCTTCCAGTCACGCTTGAAAATGGGTAGTGAGCGTGCTGTTAGTATATGCTTCTTTAGAGTGAAGTAAGGAGAAGAGGGCGGAGAATAATGTGTTCGGCGTGATGATTATCTGATCGACCTCCTTTCGGGATTCGCCACACATTTCATTTTCCTTTTAGAACCATTCCAAGGTTTCGAAAACATTCGACACTTATAATGACTGCCGGCAAGGTCCAAATGAGCTTTTCATTAAAAGACCTGCCCCGAAGGGATGGAGTGCTTGTTGACGTGGACAACGTACGGTCCAGACCGTGCGGACCGTGCGCGTGATAGACGTCACCTGCCAGATCTTCCCCCACGTGTTTCATGAGATTACATTCCTGTTACGTTGGTAGAGGACTAAAGAGAGCCGTCGAGCAGATACTCAGTTCTGACACATTGAGGACAGCCTATGTGCGCGTATATCCTCATCTTTTTTTTTGTAGTTACGCACCATTAATCTTCAGGGTCCATAAAAACTGCAACACGTTTCTTAACTTGTAATTTCTCTCAAAGTAGACATATCTTCAAGTGGTCACACACAATTCTTAGTCAGTTATTGAAGTGGTAAGGACTGACACTTGTTCGATAAGTCCTCTTATCACTATGAGAGTTTCTTCCAGTTGCTTCTTACACATCTATAGTGTTGCCCGCATGGCATCATGGAGTGCCTTCCTCGAAACATTCTGGAGAAAAGGCTTTAGCCCGAATAGGATCGTCCAGCAGGTTGAAATCGAAAAATTTAAGAGCCAATGGTTTGAGTATGTGAAATCGGGAACAGTATCATGAGACCAGTCCTAGACAATTTTTGTTCTTCATGCAGAAGCTACTTCACTTCGAGAAAAACGTCATTCTTCTTGGGGAAGGGTACATAGGTAAGTAACAGATGGTTCACTGAAACATTCGTGAGCTAGGTCTGTATCGAGTTTTATTCGCTTTTCAGCAGACAGTTGCGGGGAGCGACCGGTGATTGAGACCCTTGCTCAAACATGACAAAGATTGGCTGCTGTTTGTGGCAAATATTCTGTTCACTGTAGTTGGCTTCCTCAGGACCTGATGCGGTCATACTCGAATTTTGAAGATTGTAGCTCCGCTCTATGTCAGGAATTTGGTCGTCGATTAAAACGGTACCAGCGTAATAGCCATTTTCGGCCCTTGGCACCAGCTCTAAATTTTGTCTCTACTGTCCTCCCGTTGGACGGAGCGTGATGTTCATGCCATTTATGATGGACTGTGAGCAGTTGCTATCTGACCTCTTTCCACGTGGTTGTACATAAAAACTTCAGTGTTCTGATCACCCTCCTCAAGTCACCCCGGGTATTGCGGTCGATCCGCTTCTTCGTGTTTTTTTTTTGTGAGATCTAGGAGAGCAGAACATACGGGGCGATCGCAACGAAGACTACTTTTACTGATCTTTTCTTTAGTACACGGTAGGCCTCAAAGCGGTTACAAATCCAAATAAGTGCGATGTTCATCACCGCATGTCCGACCTAGCTGTATGAGGGATTGGGTCCTTCACTCAGGTTTAGGTGCACCATAAGATGTACAACGAATAGTTAGCCGTGCACTTTGGAAAAGTTATTCATAAGAGGTTGTAGGAACTGAATGTGTGCCAAACTTGGGAAACTGACTAAAGACACCCACACAACTGAAGCTCAAAATGTGTTGCAGTATTTATAGAACCCCCTGTACTTTAACCATAATTTTGTATTGTTAATGAATACACTGTTTTCTGGGTCCCATAGTCTACATGAGAAAACACGAGAAATGCGAAACATTTCAAATAAAACTTGTCTCTTTCTCTGAAGCTAAAGGACATTTGTGGCTCGCGCTGTCGTAAATATGCTAAGAGGCTGAGTTAACGGAGCTAGCACTGCCGCGGGGTCCGTGGTTACTTCATGAGTAAAAATTTGAGTAGGCCATGGTATTGGAGCATTGTCAATGATACTAGAGTGAGGAAAGTTTCTTTTTAACCCTGTAAAAGCTGAAATTCAGAATTTATATGCAATTACAAACAAAAAAATCATTATTTTTGCTTTAAAGTGAGCACCATCATCATGACTTGCGATTAATCTGCTGAGTCTCGCATCTCATCAAAATACCAGATCGGTTACGAACTAATGGCTGTCAAATGTCGTCATCATTTGACATCAGGGAAGAAACTACAATCTGATGCGCCATGAGTAGCATACCGTGCGAATTTTTTTGGGGAAGTATTTTTCAAATACTTCTATTGATTTACAACAAGTGAAATGATC
>KZ346872.1:44150-54399 GCA_002352805.1 Teladorsagia circumcincta | reverse complement strand
GGTATTTACCCTTGTAAACGAGCACTGACGGTTTAATTTCGCAACGTGAAAGGATTTCAACGTTGCCACATATTTATATCAGGTCGGTCAAAAAGTATCCGCCGTTTCGCACCTTGACTATTTCGCTGCATTTTTTAAGTAAGTTCTTGCGCAACCATTCGAACAATTTTTGTGTCATTTTGTAGAGGAAACTCAGCTCTTTCACATACAATTGAACACTTTGAATAGTTCTGGAAACTTCCGTTGTTCCAACCTCTTTTATAAGCTACGGAAAATCGTTATTTTCGACTGTTGGCACTTTATGTTTTCAAACGTGGAAGAGACACGCCAGGATTAACCAATTGTATGGCGGCTGCATCAAGAAAGGATGCACCTAGGAATGACACAACATGGGAGTAGCTCGCCAGGCCTGAGTCTGGAGAAATAAAGTTCGAAAGTGATGCACGTGGTGAAACGGCCGCCCTTACTATACAGAACTGTACTAAATAAACGAAGCCACCTTATCACAGATGCTCAACTACTGGTGTCGCAAGAGAGTATGAGGACCAGGGTCAAGCGAGGAGTCGAGGGAAATTTCGGAATACGACCCCCCCCCCCCACCACCGGCCAAAGTCCAAGAAATGCTCTATTATGAAGTGGAGTATGTTAGTTGTTCAACCCTTCTTCCGTAAAAAAAAAAACAACTATTCTGTCCTACTCCACTATGAAGATCTTCACCAATTAAAAGAATTTGAAGAAGTCTACGAAAGACCATTTACAATCAATCCTACAGAGAAACGAGAAAAAACCTTAAGATAGACATGAAGAAGCTGTATATCCCCTGCGAACAGGTTGATTTTGATTGGTGGCCATGGAGCAGCTTATCTACTATTCTAAATCATTACATATATCAAATGACTATAACTTTCTTCAAAATGAACCAATTTCTGATCTGAAAGGAGATCTAGAGGTTTTGCGACGTGCTTTTTCTAATCAGTATAAAAGTTCAGGAAACTGATACGAAATGCTCAATTTAGGTTGATTAACGAGGAAATTTGGTGATGAGTGCGAGTTTTTGAAATTTTCAATGCTATAGCTCCGTTCAAATTCGTCCTGTCGAAAAATTTAATATGTCATCGTAAAGTAGAAGATTTGCTCTATTGAATGGTTACTAGAACAGCTCAGTACGTTCAGTAATCGAAAAAATGCCCACGTCGAGGATTTTCAAAAAATTAACGAGGAAAATTCACGATGAGTGCGAGTTTTTACACTTCTTAGAGCCATAACTTCCTTCAAATTTATCAAATCCCAAATGTAAATACGTCAGCATAAACTAGAAGATTTGCTCTATTTAATGGTCACTAGAACTGTTCAGTACGTGCGGTAATTAAAAAATGGTCACGTCGAGGATTTTTGCCCGAGTACCACCGAAGTGTACTTTTTCGTTGCGTTGAGTTCCTTTTAACAACTACGCTCCTTCCGGGGCGACCTTGTACACAACTGGGCGCAAGTTCGTAAGCCAGAGGTTTTATCTTCACAGCAAGTATAAAACTGAATTTTATAGCATTTTTCCAACTCCAACGATTATATGCATTCGAATTTAACGCCGATTTCATGTTGAACATTAGATCTCTCCCTGCCATTTTACAGGAAACCTTTCGGAACCTCTAGTTTTTTCCCTGAATCGATATTTTCCTTCAGGGGAGCGTAGTTGAAGCGTGCGCTACTTATTGTGTCCACGCAGGGATGCGCCGTGTGTTCCCCATCCCTTCATATTCGTGGCTCATTTGTAACATGAAATCTCCGTCGGAGGTTGTAAGTTCCGAATTCTTTAACCTTGTGTTAATAAACCACTGAAGTAGCGTAAAATTACAACACTGCTCGAGCCATGAGAATTTCGTGTGAGCGGAATAACATTGTTATTGGAAATACTGGCTCGCACACTTGCCGCTTGCACATCGCTCACTTCTCGACATTTGTATTTTTGGAGCCCACCGACAGTGGTGATCCTACTGCTTTTATCCTCCCAACGGGCCGAATACGACCCCCCTGTCGAACTGTCGAGGATTCCTCAACGCACGCTTGACCCTGATGAGGACTCTAAAGGTATCGTGCTCGGCCACATGGATGCTATGAGGATGGAGGAAAAACGTCCTCAATCTGTCCATCGAACTGACCCATGCTAGCAGGTGAAGTCGTTGCGACACGCATGGATGTGTGTACTTGAACTTCACATTGCAAAGAAGAGGGACCGTTTCTGGAATGGGTAATAGTGTGGCCCAAAACAGTGGTGCTGGACGCTAGTAAATGAAGGGTCACTAATGGGTGGTGCGAGATTGAGTCGCCTTGGAGCATCCCGATACCCAGAGCACTTACAATAGGGATTTTCCTCAATGTTTGATGGCGCAGCTAACTCCGAGGCCCATGAATCGAGTCAGTCGACCACGACTGAGTTCTAACATAAAGAATAGAACATGTTCCATGCGCACTTGCGGAAATGATAGCTTGCTTCAAGGAACAAATGAGGTTCGACCCTCGACCGCGATAGCGCTGGGCGGTCCACCGCAAAACGCATTGTGTAAAATCTGTTTGAAAACGACTTCAGAGTTCTGCTCCCGTTCTTCAACTCAGTTCTCGAAGAAGATATCGCTTGGAGAACTGGAGTATGTCGAAATTGCCTAGCCACAGATTTTTGTTCACAGTAACTCGAATTTCTGTCTGAATGGGAAAAGTTAGCACGGCTATGGTTGGCAACAATATAGTTAATATAAATATTTTCATTTCAGGTCGAAAGGTTGTGTTTTAGCAGAGTTATGATGTCTCAAAGTTAGACGCTAAAAACGGCGGATACTTTGTGACCGACCTAATATTTGCTGGGAGTAACACACATTTTTTTGCAAAAGTGGGGCGTGTATGGAAGAAATCGGCATTTTCATTTGCCTTAACCCAATGTTTCCTGTGCTGTCTTCTATACCAATAATTTACCTTTTCATTTTGTTTTCAGAAATTCGCCGCTTTGTTCAATTTCACGTCAGTGTTTGAGCTGCTTACAGTGACTTCCGGTGACGACTTAAAACAGTGAGTAGGAGGTTCCACTTGATGTCATTTTTTTGCAATGAGGAAATGACAGATCTGAAGCAAAGCTTGCTTGCGAGTAGTGCAGGGTTCATGCCAGAGAGAGGGAATTCTGCGTAGGAGCTAGATAATTTGTGGCGATCTTCGTGGCCACAACTGAAACAGCTACTTCATATCTTCATGTTACTTAATTCATATCCTCAATCGACAATAATTTCTTCTGACGACACAAGGGGATCGCTTCCAAACTACAGTCACACTATGGGCAACCACTGACTTACCCATAGTGTGACTGTTCAAGATTGGGTGGAAATCTCGTTATCCTCGAACTACAGCTATATGGGTTATTCGGTGCCATGATGACGATTATGACATTCTTCTTAGGGTCATCTGATGCGCTAACCCACCGGCGTCGCTTTGATGTTTCATCTAATATCGTGTGTTCTTTTTTGTCAAGAGTATTTGCGAAGGTTTTTGATCGTCTCATCCATGAATATGCATTTATGTTCTCATTCATGCGGCCATACTTGTCGCTGCCCCACTCTGCGCAAGTTTCGAGCCCCTATCTCAAAATGCAAAATTTCGTGACAAGAATGCTGGGTTGTGAACGAAACTTTCGCCCCAGATGGGGCTCGAACCCGCACCTCTTGACCGGACAAGTTGCGCTACAAGTTACGCAACCAGGAAAGGTAGTAAAGTCCCCAGAACAGCCAGTCTATAGTTAGCCAATTGGTCACGTTGATCTTGCCTTCGTCCGCACCTAAAATGCATTGGGAAAGGCCGGAATACGACTTGACCTCCCTTAGAGGGCGAGGTCTATTCCACGTCTCAAGTGGCCAACGTATAAGGTGGCACCTAGCCCAGGTGGGGAGCCCGCCAGAGAAAGGGGAAAGTGCATGGATATTGCGGAGACGCAGAGGCTCATGTAGGGGGCGACCAATATGTACCCCCGAGTACATTTTAGTCATGACCCTCCGCAATCTCAATGCACTTTCGCCTTTCTCTGCACGTCATGCATTATTCGCATTGAGGCGTACTCTGCGTCTCTGCCGTGCCATGGTAGGTGTTGAGTACAGGTGGCGAGAGGGCTGCTGGATCTATCAATAATGTTGATACTTCTACCAATAAGGCGATCCGCTATCCCTTGCAGTGTTTTTCCTATTGATCGTGCCATAGCTCCTTCTTGGTCACGGGCGCGTTTCACCCTTGCACGATCATACAAGCCGTGATCGCCAGAGACGTGACGCGTTAATTGGCATAGTGGGTTCGGCGTATGTTAGCAGCGGGTCGGTAGAGGGATCAACACACGGTGGGAGTCAAACTTTTGCAATCATCAGAGGTTATATCCTTGCCTTCTACAATTCCTTCAACGCACCTTCAAAATGCTTTGTGGTGCAATGGCAAACGGCGCACACATGAGACGCTGATAACATGGTTCAAGTCCATTGGTGATGCGAGTTTTGCTAGGAATGTACTGAAGTTCGCCGTACACACGGGGTCATCTCGCTGTCTCGCCTTTTATTAATCACCGATTACGGCCGCAGTTGACCACCTTTGACTCCCAGTCTGTGGCACTTTACTACCGTCCCAGGGCACCATTTCATCTCAACTCAGCTTTTCACGCTGAATGTACCATAGCTTTCAACACTCACACGTGTAAAGTGTTGAGCCGGTTAGCCGATATCGTGAACCGCGAGGCTAAAAGTTTATTGAGTTGAGTCTAGTTTGTCAATTGTTTGACTTGTTCTTTTTGTTGACTGCTATTCTGGCCGCACTTCGCCTTTCGCAAGAATGCCTGGTTGTGAAAAAAAAAACTTCGCTACTAATGACTGTATGCAGCGGTCCGCTACACTTTGCGGTGGGAAGGGAACCCCAGCTCTCATGCCTGCCCTCAGAAACGTACCAAAATGTGTCGCTAAAGCTTTCAGCTTCGCGATTCACTGCCGATATCGGCTAAACGACTCAACACGTTATACATTTGAGTGTTGAAAGCTATGGTACGTATACCATGAAAAGCTAAGTTGGGATGAAATGGTGCCACGGTAGCGTAACTGGTAGCGCACTTGCCCGATAAGCAAGAGGTGGTGGTTCGAGTCCCGCCTGAGGCCAAAGTTTTGTTCACAACCCAGCATTCCTGTGATACATTCGCAAGGCGAACTGCGGCCAAAACAGCAGTTATCAAACAAAAACAGGGCAGAAGTTTCTCATCACGAGGAATCAAACCACTGTCCTCTTCATTATCCTTTTCTGTATTCAGGGAGCCTTTTGAAAAGTGAGTCATGGCACTGTATCCCCCGCAAGTGCCCCTCCCTCTAACGCATTCAAGAAGCCGTTTGAAAACGCTTGTCCCCCTAAACCGTTCTCGATGGAGGACGTCGCCGGGCCTTGCAACTTCTCACAGTCATGGACACCGATTGCTGCACATCAGAAGATTCCTAATGCATCTTATTTCCAGGTTCTCGACTACATCAGGAGAGGTTTGTATAAGACAGTGGGAAATGCCTAGAGATTCTCCCCCAGTCACTATTTTCTATGAACGTGCTGTACAGAAAAATTCCCCATTACCATCAACGACAACGTCTTTCCATATTACTTGGATGCCTGATCAAGGTGAAAACTTCATAACTCAACTGATTCAAGACCGTTCATCGAGAAGGGCATACTTCTCATTTTGAGGATGCTCATGTAATAACGGCTCAGTTCACGTCGCAGCCGTCGGCGAATGGAAGGAGCTGACGTCACCCGCGTATCCTCTATCTTACTGTAACAACATGCTCTGCGTCACAACCATCACGGCTCCAGAAGGGTGAATTTTTTGTCCTTCCAATAATTTTTGAATCCTGGCGCACATAATCGGGTGTTATGATAGAAGGTATGAAGAAGTTGAACACAAATTCCGATGCAGGATTGTAGGATTCTTGATGCTCATCTGTTGTGAGCAAGAAGGATGCAGTGCTTACGTCACAGCTTACTTCCTCCAGTCACGTCTTGATATTAGTTCGTTAACACGTTGACGACCGCGCTCATTTTCGCTGTCTGGCGTGTGGGACCGCGAGTGGGACCGCGCGCCTTATTCTGATCGCGCAATGTGGTATGGCACCATGTCATGCGGTCCCACGAGGACACCTTTCTTGGAGGAACTGTCTGTTTGTTATCCTACTTGCGTGTTAGGCGTCCGATTTTACGATTTTGGAAATTTTAGCGATACTATTTAGACTGAGGGAATATTCCGAGTAAGGCTTATCGTAGATTAGATGAAGTGTAAATATAATGTTGTGACATCTTGCTTTTGTTTTGTTTTATTTTGTTTTATTCTTTCCTTTAGTTTTTGTTCCCGACCAGACTATCGGTACTAACCCACTCTGTGTTGTCATAGCGCACCAGAGAGTGCAAAATAAATAAATAAAATAAAAATATTTGTGAGCGTGTAAATACGGCCAAAGGTAGTACGGAGGTGCGGAGAGTACCCTCCTAGTGTCTCTTCTTGGTCCCTGTATCCTCTGTCTCTAATCGAAAGTATCCCCACCCCTTGCAGCAAGTTATTATTGCAAACTTTATTTGTACCGATTCTTTACAGCCTTAGCATTAGCATTTACAGCCGTGGTCATTATTCGTACATTTTATCAGAACTTCGATAGGCCATCAACCAAAGCTTCTTCCCAGGGACCACGCTTTTCGTAACAATGTCTAAGCATGGTGTATACATCACATGAATAAGCTACCTGAAATGTTTGAAAACTAGCTTTAAAAGACTGTGGTATGACATCATGTCACATGGTCCCACGCAGCCGGAAGAGTATGGTATGACATCATATCACACTGTCGTCAACGTGTTAACCTCAAATAAGTGTCGCGCTTTTTTTGCCCTATCGGAATTTGAGACGCAGCAGAGACCATTGCTTCCTCCCTAGGCGACACGGTGACGCCAATCACTTTTCCAAAATTGCTACATATTTTCTTAATTGGTTTTGGGGCGAACATCTTTTTGGAGTACTCCAAGACTTTGGCACAAAGCCAGACTCTCCAATCGAGTGTGCAGTTCTTTCCCTTTGCAACCAGTTAGTGATTTTGCAAAAAGTATTTTATTGCAGTCATCATGTTGTATTGAACATCACTGACTTCTACACTGAACCCTATAAAGACGTGTTGGCAATCTTTGATGGTCAGAATATCACTGGAGAACACATGGGACTGTAAGTTGACTTTGATATCCAGTGCGCAGTTATTCGAGTATTGAATTTATTTATTCTTAATTATGCATTATTGCTTATTTCTTTCTTCACTCATTAAAATTGTGTTTATCGCTACGAACATTGATTACTGTAGAGTTTTCCGAAATTGTTCAAAAATAAAACTATTTCGATGTCCTACATCTTTCACTAGCCCTCTGAGTTCCACTATTAGCACCTGATTGGACCTGTGGTAATTCCGCTAGAAAATGAAACTCGAGGTGTGGAAAAGTTCTGAGGAAAAAAAGCAGAAGGAGTCACAGAAAACACTGAATTTGAAAGCTTTCTCTTTTTGAAGTTAACCCATTCGCGACAATGGCCGCCACCGGTGCAGACATTACGCAGTAATCTTGCCGGCGCTGGTCCGAACGAGCAGTCTTTGAAAATCCCGCGAGCACGCGAGTGGGTTAAACAGCATCAACTTCTATACTTTTCGCTACGAGGAACAAAGCACCTAAACATAAAGGAGAACTCCACAATAAGGTCGGAGGTGGAAGAGTGGGAATATGACCAGTGGAAAGGCGGGCAGGCACGCTCATGGTGCGCAACGTGTAGCAGCAAAGAGTGTGCCTCTACCGGCACAGTGAGGCCGTACCGTACTGTTGGCGGTCGTACGCTTACTACCGCCAACAGCAGAGTAATATATTAGGCTGTCCGGAAAGTTTCCGCCGGCATTAGTAGTTCACTTTTGGACATTTTGTTTCTGAATCACTTCTGAGAAACTGCCACCACCATGTATGCGCGTTTCTCGCTTTATCTATGCTACTACTACTTCACCACAGAAGCGCTTCTCTACTTTTTTAGACGTCTTGAATATAACATACTAAACAGGCTGTTATGTTCTAGTTTCTTGTTTCCCTTCAAATTTGATTGAAAGAGTGCTGAAGTCGGGATATTAGCTGAATTTGGTCCTAAATCCACAATCCGCTGTGCTATCGTGATTCAAAAAGCCTTTCTCGCAGTGATCAAAGCTTTGAAGAAGATCAGGGTGAAGGGCGGATATCGGAGACGCCAAAGATCCACTAGAGGTTCTGATCTCCTAATTAGGCGTTACTAAGATGGGGTTCGGAAATATACAGAAGTGTGAAGACCGTCTAAAGAAGTCGACGACGTGGTGCAGCCGACCCTTTCCCCACTGCTGTGCAGCCCCATCTCGCATTTCCAGCCGTGCACAAATTGGACTTGCTGAGCTGCAAAACTGTACCGCAAACACCTTGCATAGCGGAACTTTTTCCTAGAACTGCCACTTCTTCAGCTACCTTGCTAGACTTTTCAAACATCAAACTGTGAGACCTATCATGATGGTGAAACGTCCTTCGTCAAGTTCTTCGCCTCTAAATCTCCAGTAAGTCCAATATTCCGATATCCTGGAACCTTTTCTTCCGGACAAAGGCATAGCGAATGTCATAGTTCTTACTTCGATCAAAAATGTTCTGTTTGAACTGATATATTTTTCGAATTTGGGGGTCAAAGTCGGTGGATACTTTCCGAAGAAGTCAATGGAATGGTGTTGGGTGCTGCTGCTGTCATTGCCCTGCCATTAGCTCTTCATTTCATAAAGACATTTCATTTCAAGCGATCGTAACTTTTGGCTTTTCTAGGGGTTTTTTGACAAGGCAGGGGTTTACCTGCTTTCGGGACTAACGTGAAAACGAGCCCGTAATTGTCGCTGTCTCCTGAAGAGCAAAAATCGCAAGACGAAAAGGCCCCACTTCTGAGAGTTCTAGGCGGTTTTTTTTTGTCGTAGGAAGAGGTTCTTGTAAGTTGTAGTGACGAGTTAGGCATTCTTAGAAGCCAGCGTCTTTTTCATTGCTAGAAGCTTTAGCGTCGCCTCATTAATCTCGGAAAGGTGGTGAAGGTGGTTGGCTTGGAGGGAGTGCCGCAAAGCTCACTACATATTCTCTAAAGTTATACAACCCAAAGTTACATAAGTTTCTCCTCATTTTTAAGGTTTCATGGGAAGCGGAAATTCCCGTATCTGATTCGAAACACAAATGAGTCGTTATCTCTAGTGTTCAAGTCAGACCATGACGTGTGTTACCGTGGATATCGGCTTCTTTTCTCTGCTGGTATGTCTTTGTTATTTGATACTGAATTCAACTATTTATCGAACCATTATTCAATTACACTAGCAGCAGGATAAATCTGGGCAAATTTAAAATCGACAAAGATTAAGAAAAAACAAAGTAGGAAGAAACAACGATGGAAAGAACGAGAACGAAAACGCGACGGAAAAAAATCGCTGAGCATTTTGTGGTTGTATATTCTTCATTCACATAATGATTTCCAGCTAATCATACCTTTTAAGTCTTTTAATGTTTCAATAAGTACCATTGGTTTGTCCTAGATTTCTCTGTATTCATCTATGCTTTGATCTTCTGTAGGCCCATTGGTGTTGAATTCAATAATTTCAATTTAGAACTTAATGGAGATGTTGTCGATGCAGATGCTGGGACATCAACACACTTTTCGACTATTGTCATTATTCTGCTGTCTATTTTGGTTGTGATCGCCATCGTTGTTAAAGTAATAAGACGGTATGCAGTAGGATTTGACAACTAGTCTATTCATAAGTCTAGACATGCTGCAGCATTGGATCTAAAAGTGTATAGAAAATCATAGCACCACTATGTAGTGACCCATAATAAAAAACAACCACTCAAAACAATGGCAAGAACAACAAGACTCACCTTCAACTTCCACTTCTCCCTGCGTGCTATGCTCTTGTCATGACCTGTAGAAATGCTAAATGACAGCTCGTAACAGAACGCGTGATTCCAGTGGATGCCTACAATAAGGGTCAAAAGGAAAGCATAATCTTGCGCGGTGAGAATGCCGCTTTGGACTGCAGTCTCTCCCTGAAATGAGCTCACTTTCTCAACCTGTGAGCAGCGAGCCCGTGCTCGAGCGTAAGTGAATGGGGTGTGCGGAGATATTGATTCACTCAAGACTATTGTTACACCAAT